>JALDNG010000471.1:0-140750 GCA_024349245.1 Neodontobutis hainanensis | reverse complement strand
CAAAGACATATTCTGTGATTCAGACAGTGGAGGACGACTGGCTAAAGAGCTCTCGTTTGCTTGATTTTTTTCATAGCTACCTGATTGGGTTTTCAAATTTATTTTAAATATAGACTTGTTTTCAGTTAGATTTACAGTATGCGTCCATGAAGAGCTGTTATGTAGTGCTTGAAAAGTGATATTTTAATAGGATAATTATTAATTAAGACATAGGATCTTTGTGTTGATATTTGTCTCTGAAATATCTGATAGTGATGCGACACTGTTGTTGGAGGTTTATTATTTATTTGCTTATAATGTTTGCATTGTGGTGCCCTTTCCTTTTGTAAACATATGCACCACATCGTGTAGTTTCTAGACAACTGCTTCTTGTTCTTGCTAATCTGAAAGAAGGGGAAAATCAGAGAAGACATACTGAGAATGGTTCAAATGTTACATGGACGACAATAGTTAAACACTTAAACACTTTCTGGTAGTAAAAAGTGGTGTGCACATGGAGGAAATGTAATAATATAATTGAGAAAATTATACTGAGCGCTGTAATAAATCCACTATAAGCATTTTGGATCTCATTCAGAATGACTGGCACCCGTATGCACCGATACATTTCATGATTAAAACTGGCTTTCTGTGCCTTAGTCAGATTCATTGTATTGTATAGATTGTCTAATTGTTTCTTTCCATGTGTGCACCAAATCTCCTTTCAGCACTTTTAGCCCTGAGTAAGAAGTAGTGTACTTTTAAAGGACTGATGGCAGTAATCCAGTGTTTAGATGTGCACTGCGTATTTATGTGTGGCATTTTTTTTACAAAGCTGCTCAGAAAGGATGCTGGCTAAGCGTCTTTTTTCTGTAAGGTTCTGCGTTATGTCAAGTCAGCTCTTCTTAATTGTGTTCTTTTATTCACCAGGGTCTTTTCTCTGAAGCGTTACAGGTGTCCCAGTCGCGGACAACACAATGCAATTTACTCATGCTATGTCATGTAAAAGGATTAGGAGGTCATGCGAGAACTGATGGTTTTAATATAACATTGAATGATAACCTCATGATTCTGTAACAGGACAGTGCCAGGTACCATTTAAAATATTCAATGCTAACTGTGGTTGAAAAAATAAATATATTATTGTGGAATAAGTTTGAGAGAAAACAACAGATGTCTTTTGGTGATTTATTTAAGGAAAAAGGAAAAAAGAATTCAGAGACATCTTTTGCAAAAGGAGGAATGGAAAATACAACTCTGTCTGTGTACAGAGTTGCATGAACAGTCCCAATGTTAACTAGGCGGGCTTAGAATTTATACTGAAATCACAGCAGATAAGAAAAATGAAACACTGGCTCTCAGAGAGTGAGCCGTCTAACATGAATCAGCATTTTACTGGTTTTCCCAGAAAACAGAGTTGTCTCTGTATAAGACAATTGTATCAGTTTGAAAACAGTAGCACAGGTGGTGCACATATCATTCTGCTGCGGTCAAGGACAGCACAGAGCATGTGAAAGAGGGAAATATCATTTTCCCATTACAATTCCCTCCTTTTGATCAAACACAATTGATCAACCAAAATCAATCAAAAGTCAATTAGGATACAAAACATAAATCAAATTAACCTTAACTTTGTGAGTTGTACTACAGTTGTGGTGCCGAAAAACCCAGCCGAGGGCTGACTAAATCAAGTAGAAACATTTCATACCATCAGTAGCTGACCTAACGCTGGGAAAAGAACACCACAGCCCCTCCCTCACAGGCGGCGTAACTCACTAGGGTTAAACATAAGCATTAGATGAAAAATATTCACAAAACAAATCAGTTTGTAAAACTTAAAAACCTTCAAGTCATTTAAGACTTTACCTCAAAGAAAGCATTAGTGAAAAAAATTAAAAACACCATATGTAAGTCCACAATTTTAGCCTTAGCGTGTCTAAAATAACAAAAATTAAAATTATCAGGTTCAAAAGTTGATTAGCTGTGATTGCTTGGTGACTATATTTCACAATTACTATTTCAAAAGAAAATTACATGTGGATTACACAGACATAGGAACATACTTAGTCATACTTAGTCTTCTTCAAATAGATGAGCAAATAAAACAGAATTAACAGAATCACAATCAAGAGCAGAGGTGTCTGGGTTGTGGTCTTTGTAGAGTTTAGCTAGTTGCAGGTTAAAAAGAGAAGTCACTAATCTTCGGATGAGCGGGATAATGCAGCAGGAGACAAGGAAAAGAAGGATAATAGCCACTAAAAGTAGGCCTGCGAGTTTAGTTAACCATGTTTTCCAAACACCGTCCATTTTTAATGTTCAAAGATCTGTTCAATAATAGCAATGATTAAATGATAGTAACAAATAAAATAAAATTAAGCAGTTATCATAACATTAACATGTATGAGTATGTAATGATTATTTAATAGATATTCAAAAATTAATCATTAGAGCAATTTTAAATGCAATAAAGAACCCAAAAAATATATATACATATATATATTTGTCAGTATAAAACTGGTTATCAGTGATGTGAGGAACTGTGGGACAGATGAGTGTGTGTCACATGTTATAGTTACGCTGTTGAATTTGCTGAAAACGGTCAGCTCTATTTCTTCAGGTGGTACAGAGTCTTTCATAAACTTGATTGTAGGTGGGACCAGCTCTCGGCACTGGTCTCAACGTTGAACTGCGTTTACCAGAGCAGTTTCAGCGGAGGAGGTGAGCGAAAATCTCACCCCAGTCTTCCCACGTTGTCAACGGTGGAGGTAGAGCTAAGGTCTCACCTCAGATTTCCCACGTAGTCAACGATGGAGGTAGAGCTAAGGTCTCACCTCAGATTTCCCACGTAGGAGCTTGTTCTCGGGACAAGCCTCTTACTTTTGATCATTCACTGGGTCCCCTCTTTGACAGTGGGGAGCAGTTGACGAGCTGGTCAGGTGGAGGAATCTTCTTGCAGTGTTGTGCATGGATCCAAGGGGCTCTTTCTGCGACCTTCACAGCCGTGTGGGTCGTGAGCAGGATCTGATAGGGTCCACACCAGGGTTTGTCTCTCCAGCTGCGCTTCCTCAGGTTTCTCACCAGGATGTAGTCGCCAGGCTGGAGTTTGTGGAACTGGTGGGTGGCCGGTTTGGGCAGGGAATCAAGCACCTGAGATCTAATATCAGAGAGAACCTTAGAGAGTGAAATACAATAAGAAATCATTGGGTCTGGCAGAGTACTATCGGCCAGTGCTGCAGGTTTAGATGGGGTCCAAACCCAATTCCAGGAGGTAATCCAAACACTATCTCAAAGGGAGAAAGGTTATTTCGCAGCACTCTCATCCTCAGGTACATCAAAGCAATAGGCAGACATTTTACCCAGGTTTTACCTGTTGATTCAGATATTTTTGCCAATTTGCGTTTCAGAGTGCCATTTTCTCTTTCTACAGCTCCTCCAGAAGCTGGATGGTAGGAGCAATGAGCTTTCAGGTCAAATTTAAGGTGTTCACTCAGTGTTTTCAAAATGTCATTTACAAAATGAGTACCGTTATCACTCGTAATTAGATTCGAAGTCCCCAGCGAGGAATTATTTCGCTTAAGAGGATTTTTGCTACTGCGTCAGCAGTGCAGTGTTTTGTTGGGAATGCTTCTACCCACTTTGAAAACATGTCAACTATTACAAGACAGTATTTCTTACCTTCGCAGGGTGTTAACTCAATGAAGTCCATTTGAATGTGGCCAAAAGGCCTGGAGGTGGGTTTGTGACCTCCAACATCTGTTTTGTTGTAGGAGTTACCTTTAGAATTGCTGGTTAAGCAGATGAAGCATTTCGAGCAAAAATCTTCAGCAAATTTGTTAAACCCCATAGTAAACCAATGTCTTTGAAGGTCTTTTCTCATTCCCTCCTTTGATACATGGTCAACGCCATGTAACAATTTTAAAAGGCAGGAAGAGGGCTTGAGGAAGACATGGATTGCCATTAGGGCCCATCCATACACCATTTGTGTTTGTACAGTTTTTCTTTTTCCAAGCAGCTTTGTCTGCTGGAGTGGAGATGCGAGCCAAATCAGAAAGTGAAACAATGTCAGAGTGAGTGCAAGTTTGATCCGTTGTCTGGGAGAGTAATGTAACAACGTAGGGTGTGAGTGACGCTGCTTTTGCAGCTGCGTCTGCTCGTGCATTACCTAGAGAGACTGTGTCTTTGGCAGAGGTATGTGCAGAACACTTACATACTGCCACGGCGGATGGGAGTAGCACTGCATCTAAAAGATCAGAAATCAAATCTTTGTGTGAAATGGGTTTGCCATCAGATTTGAGGAATTTTCTGTGGCGCCAAAGTGCTGCGTGGTTGTGTAGAACACCAAATGCATATTGACTGTCTGTGTAAATGTTAACTGTTTTACCAGATGCCAATTGACAGGCTTTGGTCAGGGCAATTAGTTCTGCTGCTTGCGCTGATAACCGAGGACTGAGAGGAGATGACGTCACTGTTGCATGATCGTCCACAACTGCATATCCAACGTGTGCAGTACCGGTGGTTGGGTCCTTGGAAGCTGAACCATCTACATAAAAATGAGTTCAGGATTAGAAAGAGGAGTGTCAGTCAAATCAAGTCTTGGCAGACAGATAAGGTCAAGTTCAGAAAGACAACAGTGAGGTTCTCCCTCCTCTGAGAGAGGCAGGAGTGTAGCTGGGTTGAGAGTGTTACAACGTTTAACCTCAACATTCGGTAGGTTCAGAAGAGTGGTGTTGTAACGTAGCTGACGAGCAGGGGTCAAGTGAGCTGTCTTTTGTTCAGTCAGAATGTTGGAGACAGCATGTGGAGCAAAAAGGGTGAGATGACTGTAGCCTACATAGGGACGAGAGGCAATTATTGCTGCTTCACAAGCTGCTAAAGCACGGAGACATGATGGGTGGCCTCTAGCAACTGGATCAAGGTGTGTCGAGAAGTAACCCACAGGCTTCAGCAGCTGTCCCTGTTTTTGAACAGAATTCATACAACCATCACGTTCATCAACAAATTGGAAAAAGGCTTATCAGGGTTTGGCAATGCCAATGCAGGGGCTGTCTGTAGTAGCAGTTTCAAATGAGTAAATGCAGAGTCAGCCTCAGATGTCCATGTGAGTTTGGAGTGAAGTGTCATGTCTTTTTTCAGAGTAAGATCACGTAGTGGGCGTTCTACAGTAGAGTAATTTGGAATAAAAGTTCTGCAGTAAGAGCACATGCCAAGGAAAGACAGCATTTGTTTCTTAGTCAATGGTTTTGGGAAGTTGGCAATGGCTGTCACCCTGTCTGTAGTAATGCTTTTTTGTGAGTGAGTGATGACATGACCAAGAAACTGAACTTTCTGTTTTACAAACTGAATTTTAGAAAGTGAAACCTTGTGGCCCTGCTCAGCTAGGTGATTTAATAGAAGCAGTGTGTCAGTCTCACACTGCTCCTTCGTGTCTGAACAGAGCATGATATCATCAACGTACTGCAAAATGGCAGAGTATTGAAGTGTCAAATGAGATAGACTGTCACGTAATGCCTGACAGTAAACACTAGGGGCGCAATTTAGGCCTTGTGGCATTCGAGACCAGGAATAGAGTTTTCCTGCAAATTCGAAGGCAAACCAAAACTGGGAGTCTGGATGGACAGGTACAGAGAAAAAAGCATTTGAAACATCAACCACAGAGAACCATTTTGAAGTTGTTGGAATTTGTGACATGATGGTGTATGGATTGGGACAGATTGGTGCTGGAGAGTGAATAGCTTCGTTCACAGCACGCAGGTCTTGGACAAAACGCCACTCAGTGGGCATTTCCGGTGGTCTGATCTTTTTTACAGGGAAAATTGGAGTACGGCAGGGAGAGTCAGAGCACTCAACAATTACACCTGCTTTCAGCAGAGAGTCAAAGACTGGTTTTATCCCCTGTTCAGCTTCAGGCTTCAGAGGATATTGACGTGCTTTTGGTCTGTATTCGGACTTTGGAGTTAGTTGGAGAGGTTTACAGTTTTTAATTAAACCTACATCATATTTGTGTTTGGCCCACAATGAGTCTGGTAACTGTGTTAACAGTGGAGACACATCACTGGGTGTGGGAGGCTGAGCATCGACTTTTGCGAGTGTGTGACAGGAAGATGGGGTGGAGTCATTTTGAGGAAGAAGGTAGCAGGAGCGGTTACAATTGACTCCTGCAGTGAATGGCACATAGCATGTGTCAAGTTTGTGAGAGTGGTAAATGTCTGGATTATCTGGGTCTTGTTTCCAGTCTGTAGCTTTTAAACATTTTGCCATAAAAAAACCAACATCACGCCATTGTTTGTTATGTGGTTTGGCTATTGAGACATGCGGGGCTGAGTTTTGGATTTTGAAGAACTTTGACAGTTTGTGAGGTAATGGAACATTATAAGCGCAAAAATCTTGGTTAAAGTACAGTCCATTCAGAATGAGTCGGTCAGTAGTTTGTCGGTACCAGCTTTCTTCATACTGTTCATCTGGACCCATGGAGACATGCGCTGTAACATGTAGTGCATTTGCCTTCATGAATTCAGAGGATGAGCTCATGTATTGTTTAGCTTTGTGTAACACATTTGGAGTCAGCAGATGGTCCAATTTCCACTGATACACATACAATGGAGTGGTCACTTCACATTTTATTAGGCAATATTCAGATTTGGTTTGTTTGATTTTGATACCATTTTCGTCTGCAGACAAGGTAATTCCTAGTGCGCACATTAGGTCACGACCTATTAGATTCACTGGACACAACTCAGACAACAGAAAGCTGTGTGTAGTGGACACTGATAGATCAGGTAAATGCCAGGTTACAGATAGAGGTTTTGTGAATGGTTCTTTAACAATCTGTCCACTCGCACTAATGGAGTGAGTTGTTTTGCCATTTAATGCAGTTTGAATTTGGTCTTTTCTGATCAGAGATTTTGTGGCCCCAGAGTCAACCATAAATGACAGAGTTTTTCCATTGATGTCACATTTTATTACCGGTAATTTTTCACACACCGATGTTGTTAACTTAGCATAGGTACCTTTAAACATTTCAGCTTTTTGTCATTTCAAGTTTCTTAATGGTTTCTGTCACTAAAGCAAGCAGTGGATCAGTTGCAAGCGTCTTCGTTGCTTGTGAGCAGTGCGGTGTTGTGTGCATCATTAGTGACAGGTGTGGTGTCCTTTTCGTGTGTTATACTCATCTCATTTTGAGGCGAAGTCCCTCGGTTCCTCATCATCACCAGCCAGTCAGTTGGGGTCACTCAGAGCAGTGTCAGGGTGTTGGTCAGCTCGGTCTCTTCTTTTCTTGGGACAGTTGTCAGCCCAGTGGCCTGGTTCAGCGCAAATGAAACACAGTTGGGACTTTCTGCGTCGCTCAACCTCGTCTCTGTCTGGACGTCCACGACCTCTTCCTCTCAGTCGCCCTCTGCCTCTGTTGAAATGTGATGGTTGGGCAAAGGTCATTTTTGCAAAAGTGGAGACCAATTTTGCATCCACTTTTTCTTTTTTATTGGCACATCTGATTTCTGCGTCCTGTGCATAGCGGAGAATTTCTTGGACACGGTTTGTGTCCCATGAGCCCACCATTTTGTCTGTCATAATTTTAACAATGTCTTTTCCAAGGCCGTTTTTTAACATCATTTTGAACAGTTCTTCAAATGTACTGGTGTGTTCAGCTGTCCAGGCAGTGGCAGCCTGGCCGCTGTGTTGAATGCAATGTTGGCGTGCTCTAGCGGCAAAAGACATGACTGATTCATCTTCTCCACGTCTTAGTGACATCAAAAGCGTTCATGTCCATGCGGGCTGGGAACTGCTGGGTCAGAGCGGTGACAATGGCGTTCACGTATCTGGCATAGTCAGTGTTGTCGTCCCATTGGATTGTGGGAAGAGAATTCATGCCGTCCACGGTCTTCAACCGCTGCTTGAATTTTGAGTAATCTTCTAAGTTGCAGATTGTTCTCAGAATACCAGGGATCTCTGCACCGGTGGGCCTGTGCACTTGACAGAACAGTTTGAATTTTTGGTCCACTGTGGCGCCTCCTCTGTTAATAGGAGGTATATTGTCTTTGATTAATTGAGTCCATCTTGAGGGGTCTGGTGAGCGATACATAAGCACAGACGCGGGGTGTTCAGCCAGTCGTCTTTGGCGTTGTACTTCAGTTTCATTGTCTGGGGCTGGTGGTGGTGGAGCTGGATTCGGAAATTCAATCATAGGAGCTTGAAACACAGCCCCATAGGGTGTCTTGCTTCTCGTGTGAGACGGGGACAGGAAGGAGAAAGATTTGTCTGATGAAAGTTCAGTTGTGAAGGGGTTGTTAGAGTTCTTAGGACTGGTGGCAGAGTCATATGGAGGAGGTTTGGTGACAGGACTTGACAATCCTGTATTCATCAGGGCGTTTGTTTCAGCCTGTGTGGTCAGATCTGGGTACAGTTGAGCAGCTGTTGCAGAAGCTGCATGTGTCTGAGCCGCTTGTCTCTGCCTCCGGAGCCCTCCCTTTTCTTCACTGTGGAGATGTGCAGCAGCGAGAGCGGTGACGTAGGTCTGGTCATCGTCTTCACTCATGAGTGCCGGACCAACAGGCTGGGTCAGACTCGGAAAACAAGAGGACATCGCATTAGTTATGTTATCAGTTGCTTTATTACCTATGCTTTGAAATGGCCCCTTTACTGTATCTAAGTGTTTTAAATTTCTTTCCCTATTTTCTTTTTCTTTCTGTTTCTTTGCTTCAGCTGCTTTTTCCCACATCTCTAAACATTCATAATGTCTTTTAATCTCCTTGATTTGCTTCGGGTTTACTGATTTTTTGGACATAAGTCTCTTTTCTGCATCTTGTATTCTATTGCGTAATGCAGTCAAACTACTTTCACTCATTCGTCCATTAAAACCATACAACTTCCATTCATCCATTTTATCACAACTCCCTGGCCAGGTTTCTATCATATATATCACATTGAATTCACAGAAGTCCTTTGCAGGACTGTTTTTACTTGTATTGGATCCCATATTTCAGATTAATTAAATACTCGTCAGTATATAAGGTTCAGACAGATTATAGAGAAACTTTAGAACTACTAAAACCAACACAAACTAACAAAAACAACACAAAACAACAACACAAGACTAACAAAAACTAAAAACAACTAAAAACAACTAAAAAAAAACAACTAAAACCAACTAAAACCAACTAAAAACAACTAAAAAACAACTAAAAACAACTAAAAAACAACTAAAAACAACTAAAAAACAACTAAAAAAAACTAAAAAACAACTAAAAACAACTAAAAAACAACTAAAAACCCTTTCAGAAATTATTATTACTCATTTTCAATCCTGCTCAGTCAATCCTGACTTATGGTAATAACAATAGACCGTTCAGGTCAGGGCTTCTAGAAAACCCTTTCAGAAATTACTGTCGAATGGCAATCCTGCTCAGTCAATCCAGACTCAAATCAACAATAATAGACCTTCCCAGTCAGGGTTTCTAATACAGATACAAAACCTTTTAAAATTATTATGTGGCAATCCAGCCGTATTAATAATTTTAGGACCATCCGGTCTCGGTTTTCAGATTAGGACAATCCAGTCCAGACATAAAACAAAAGAAAAAACTTTTCACAAAGCCTATTCAGAAATTATTATTACACATTTTATGGCAATCCTGCTCAGTCAATCCTGACTTATGGTAATAACAATAGACCATTCCTGGTCTAGGCTTTGTTACAGTCAAAAATCACCTTTAGACACTGTTACAAAATGTTTTCTCTTAATTTAATAAATTTGTAATAATTTTACCGTTTGGAGGTTATTTGAGTACGTTGGATCGAGGGATGACGATTGGAGGGTCGGCATCGGACAATCCTCCCGTCAGAAGAAAATTTGGGGAAGAGGAGACCTCTTGAGCGGTCTGGTTGGCCACACCCTTGTCCTTCAGCCGGGTCCAGCCGTCAATCTTCGATCCCACTTCTGACACCAAGAATTGTGGTTGAAAAAATAAATATATTATTGTGGAATAAGTTTGAGAGAAAACAACAGATGTCTTTTGGTGATTTATTTAAGGAAAAAGGAAAAAAAGAATTCAGAGACATCTTTTGCAAAAGGAGGAATGGAAAATACAACTCTGTCTGTGTACAGAGTTGCATGAACAGTCCCAATGTTAACTAGGCGGGCTTAGAATTTATACTGAAATCACAGCAGATAAGAAAAATGAAACACTGGCTCTCAGAGAGTGAGCCGTCTAACATGAATCAGCATTTTACTGGTTTTCCCAGAAAACAGAGTTGTCTCTGTATAAGACAATTGTATCAGTTTGAAAACAGTAGCACAGGTGGTGCACATATCATTCTGCTGCGGTCAAGGACAGCACAGAGCATGTGAAAGAGGGAAATATCATTTTCCCATTACACTAACCAAACATTTTACATCTGTGCTTCCTCCAAAAAGTTTTGTTGTGATATTGTAGTAGTGACAAGGAATGATTTTTTTTTTTGCCCTGATTCAGAAGAAGAGACATTCAGAAAAAAAAACAAACGCAGTGCAGGATATTACAGGCTGTCATGGGCCCAAGAAGTTTGAGCTGATTGGTGGTATTACTTTACATTTTTATAAGCATGACTGTTTGTTCTCCTTGATTCTTCCTTTTGGCTTTTCATTTAGGTTATTGCTGTTGCCTGTGTGGAGGCTCAGGAATCTGTCTTGTTAAATTTAAATTTAATAAAATGACAGAACAGCAGGCAGCTCCAGCTCGATGTCACAAAAAGCCAACATGCAGCAGCACAATCAAAGCAACACTCACAGATAAAGAGTGCTGGAAAGTAGACACACTTTGTTGTCTCGACTCCCGAGCTGTTGCTAAGGGCTCGTGGTGTCTGTGGAGATAGGGCCGTGGAAAAACAGTCTTCACACAACATACAGTATGACTAATCCATGAAGCGCTGTCGCACTGGAGCAAGGGGACAATGGAAAGATGAGAGAGCTTATGAGGTGGCATTGTGTGATACTTTGTCAGTGAAATTTTAACTCATTTCAAAAAATAAATGAATAAATAAATCAACATTGACACTTGTAATTACAGGCTTGGTTTTTCACTTCAAGTGTATTGCTATCACACAAATGTCAAAAAGGAAAAGTGTGAGAAGTATGTTAATGGATGTAACCATGACAACAACCCACAAGGAGAGGGAGGATGTTAGCTGCTCCCCTTTGAATCAATGCAACTTTCTTTGGGTATAAACTACACTAAAAATAAAAACATGGTTTACATTGGCACTGAAATGCTTAGTGTTATCTGGAGTGCTACTCTGCAGGCAAACACTTGAGCCAGATGGACACTCTGAAGCAGGCTGCTTTTGCGAGCGAGCGTAGACGCATAGACACATAGTCTGGTATGCATTTTACATTTTTTACTGTAACTCAAAGCCTGTCCTGTCGAGTCTCATGGCTTTGGAAGGGAACAGGAAGACAGTGGCAAAGGAGCATGTGAAAAAGCATCCAAGTGTCATAAATGTCACAACACGTTAATTATGAGATATTTAAAGTGTGCATGAAGTGAAGAAAAGTAAAAGGAAGAGGTCTCTGGTTTTTAAAATGGCAGTGTTTTATGAGCTGTGGCGCTATACATAGTGTATTTTGTACTGTTTTAGTGAGAAAAGTGGACTGTTGCTTATGTAAGATGACTGCCCACGTTCAGTCATTTCCATCCTACACCCTCCACAATGTCAATACTGTCAATGCTTTCAATAAGCATGAAGTGGTAGCTTAGGCGCACACTGTTTTTAGCGGATGTGTTTTGAAAGAATTTTGAGTATTTGCATTTGTTCAAAGTGTTTTACAAATTCTGCTTTTTGTTAGCTTTTCAAACCATTAAAGTAATCACAAGAGGCTGTTTTTGATTTGTAGGACACTTTATATGTGAAAAAGCAATAGTACAATTTGCATGCTGATGTTTTCATTTGTTTAATTTTTATATTTTATACTGATACCGCAACTGAGCCATAGCCTATTAGCAAAACTCTGTGAGACAAAAGCACTGATCCTCAACATTAATTGCCTTAAAGTAACACATTGCAGCACTCAGGCAGTAAATAAGTTATGCTTGCAAATTAGGTTAGGCAATGACAATGTACTGGCGCCGGACAGTTAATCAATAGCATTAGGAAAATTATGTGATTGAACGCTTCACTTGGATCCAATTGGCCATTAACGTCTGTGATCAAAACCCCAATTACACTTCCTTACTAGCTCATAAATAAATAACTCAAACTTTTGAAAATGAGTGACATATGAATAACCAAGCTTTTAGAAGACGCATCAGTATACTGACGATAAGTAATGTCAGTTTCACATGCCAGTGAAACATGAGCAACAAACCATTTATAAATCACACACAGCTGCAGTATTTGTAACTATGAAATGTTTACTGTTTGAAGTGCCAGCAACACAGTTTACTTTTTACAAGTTCTGTGATTAGGAATTTAATTTCACCCAGATAAATAGACAGATTACTACTTGTTTTCAATATACTGAAGTTTATTAGGCATTGTACAATGATATGTAATGTAATGTCGTAAACTTATTATATAGAGGTTTATTGTGTAATGTTCCCAGACAGCTTGTGTGTGTTCTCAGTTTGGCCGGAGATCTCTGTCCTGTCGCAGGGTGGTGTTGGGTGGAGTCAGACAGGTTACTCTATACCAGGGTGTAATCCCAGCTGGAATGCCTGGTGCACAGCGTTTTGCAAGCATGAAACTGGCTGCGCTCCTTTACGGTTCATCATTCCTGTGGACAGCCAATGCCAGGATAACCCGATACCTGCTCCAGACATCATTCAGGGCCATTGGTGGAGTTCAGCCAGGTTGGACTGTGGCGACCTGTTGCAGGAAACCAGGAAGTGTAGGCTGTGAAGCGTGGTGCCGATTTCTGCTGGCTCCACCAGATCCCTGTATATTCATATCAAAGGCTTACTTGGTATG
The DNA here is from genome assembly GCA_024349245.1 of Neodontobutis hainanensis. Classification (NCBI taxonomy): domain Eukaryota; kingdom Metazoa; phylum Chordata; class Actinopteri; order Gobiiformes; family Odontobutidae; genus Neodontobutis; species Neodontobutis hainanensis. The sequence goes on along the minus strand of JALDNG010000471.1, from coordinate 127,835 downwards.
CAACTCAGTTTAGAAACACTAGAAGACAACTTTTTACATGCAATGAGTAACTGAAAATACAGTGGATTCAGTGTTAATTTAAAGTGGCACATTTTAAATATATATTTCCTTTATTTGAAAGTAGAGTGAAGTAAATATACAAAATAGATAATAAATAATGCAAATGAGTATAAGCCATGTTTACATCCAAGTCATTTTCTTCATTTCTGGACATCTTCTAAGACAAAGCATTACAGCCTAGGTTTAATCTACAAATACACGTCTGAGACACAAGTCACTTACAATCCACACTAACAAACATTTCTGATCAAGTGTACATTTAAGAAGCATACTATTTCAAAACATGGATTCAACACAGATACATTAAAAGCAATGATACACAGTCTTCTAGAACAATATATTCAGTAATAAAGAAAAGTAATAACAATAAAGCTTTGCAGAAATTTTTTTTTTCATTTGTAGCAGCACGTTAAGAGATGCAGTGTAGAGCAGAGGAGACCATGCCAGCTGACTAGTGTTGTAGCTTTATCTATTCATCATGCAGTAATTCCCAGTGCCTATTTAGTCTCTGACATGTTTTAGCTCATGAGCATACAGTGGAATAATGGAGCTGATGATATTCACTGGGGTGAGAGTTCCTGCCGGGGAGTGCCTTTAGAGCCAACATATTGTGTTTTTGCTGAGGCAGCCTCTGAGCAGAATGCTGCCCTTGGCAACATTTCTCACTTCACGGGAACAGGATGAAGCAATGCAAAGTTAGCATGGATTCTTCAATGTACAGGTCTCATACGCACACACACACTGACAAAGAGAACTTCATTGGATGTGATACCGTAAGATGAATAGCTTGGAACTGAGAGAAACAATTGGGATGGTCCTACTTAGCGGCCCCTGCTGCGTTCTCCTTGCTCAGCACTTGACTACAGCCCAAGACTGCAGACCTTTCTTTATTAACTGCAAAAGGAAATGACCTGACAAGTACAGTGGAAATGACTGAATATCATGACAAACAAATGGACAATAGAGAGAAAAGTTCTTCGTGTAAGGATGTGTGGTGCCCTGCTTGACATATTGAGAAACATAGCATTTTTCACATTTTTATTTCTCAATACTCATTTGATTTTATTAAACCCCAATTATAGTGCATCATTTTTATGCCACTGTGGGAGGTTTAAGTGTAGTACATTTTTCTTTCTTACACGTTATTGCTGAGTGAAATCTTCCTTTAGGCTGGTACAGTAGAGTGGAAAATGTGCACAGGCATCACAGTGCTTCTGAATTAGTTTAATGCTACAGCTACTGACTAAGCAGGGCTGGTCTCAGTGGTGGGCTCGCTTTGCAGAAAAGCTGGCTTTAAGTCAGTTATAGATCAGACTCTACAGTATCTTAACCAGCAGCACAGTAGTCTGCCTTTATTTTATACACTTAAACTATTTACCTATAATAATGAGAAATGCAAAATAGCAAATGCAATATGTAAATTCTGATTACTGCTTCTGTGCTCATATGTCTCTAACCTAAAGGGGTAGTTACCTGTGGGACTTTAAGTACCATTATCCTTACACTATTTTTTTTATTGCATGTTAGAATAAACTGCTACTTTAAAAGGGGACATTAAATGCAAGTCACAATGCTATTGTAATATTCAACATAGTTATCACATATTACATTTTAGCAGTAGTCAGTCAATTTCCTCCTTTGACCCCATTTGTTTAAAAAAAAAGAAAAACATCTAGGTCTGAGTGAAGCTCTGATCAACTGTAAACAATGTCAGACATGAGTAGGATTAGGATAATGTAACTATGTCACTATGGCAACATGATGATGTAATTGTATTAGGGAAAACATCCATCATCCTCCCTTCTTTCATATTTATTAGTATCTACCCATTGGTGTCTACTACTTCCTTTCTTGTTTTAAAGAGACATAAACACAGAGTAAGATAGAATAGAGAGAACGAACAAGCCTGTTGAGGAGAGACAGAAGGCGGAGGGATTTCTGGAATAGACTCGATGGTTGAGAGTACTGGCAGGACGCCTGATGGAAAAACCCAGACTGTTCTTTACACTGAGATGGACGTCATCAAACGGCCTGTGTCTGTGTGACTGCTGAAACCACAGATGCTTACTATTATGTCTGCTCCTGTGTATTATTTAAAAAACACAAAACACATCAGAGAACAGCTTCTTGTAAATAGTGTGTTTCATTTCATCGCTTAGGCACCACCATGCAGACTCACATATCTCACTCTGTAATTTACTTTAGAAGATCAGCACAAAAACAGCAAACATGTGCAATAAAAAAAATTGGTCTGATTTTTAGCAATGGCTGGAAACACCACAAATGTTATTTTATTGCTGTGTATGCTCCCTCTACTCTCTGACCTTGTATATGATGACCTTCATTGATGGTAAGAAAATTTAGAAAATTCTGAATTGCAAGTCAATTGAGTACAATAGAAATAGAACAATACAGCATTAACCAAACATTGAACATGCCAAAAATAACAAAAGTACAAAGTACATAATCTCCAACAGAGAAGAAAATCTACGTAAGTATGTAGTATGGGGTGGTTTGTAATTTAATCTTAAACTTTTGGAGTCTCCTCCTCCTTAGCTCCTGGGGAACCGAAGAGGGAGTCTGCCCCAAATAATGGGTCAATTTCTATATTTGCCTTTTAGCTTTCCTCTTAATATTGCTTCCCACTCAGTGTGTTGCCATGACAGCCCAAGATGCCACCAGGGTCATTTGCATTGCTCAAAAGAGCATGCTCACCAAAGGTTGTCAGTAGAGTGAAAACAGGGATTATGATGAGCTATCAGTGACTGTAATGAGAAGGACATGTTTATTATGTTAGATGGGGTTATCATCCAACAGTGATTAGAGAATGGTGGTTGGAGTTGCTCTTTGAAGAGAACCAGATCAAAGAAGGAATGTACAAATCATGTTTACTCAGAGGCTTGATAAGATTTATGAATTAGATCTAAGTAGGCTATCAACACCATTTTTAGCATCAAATATTTTGGCAAACAGTTGCTGCAGTTAACAACTTTATATAATTATACGTAGCTTGCAGAAATTAAAAAAACGCTATATTTGAAATACTGATAGATGTAAATAATAGAAGTTCTTTTTTTTTTTTAAGTGGCAATACTTTGTTGTTACTACCAACTGTGAGCATTAATTTTTTTTAACATATGCCCAAATATAACCATTTAAATACATTAGTGTGACCCATGTTAAAGTCACTCATGTTAATGTGATCTATTTTAAACTGTGGAAGGATTTAAAATGTGTCGGCGTGCGATATGGTTTGATATGGCCACAGCAATGGCGACGGGATACTCAGCTCTGAGGTCTATTTGTAGCTCGTGTGTCTGGTTGCCAAGGAGACAGCTGGCAGAGTGCCAGCAGGAGACTGAAGTTGACCTCAGTCAGACCGACAGTCACACCTAAAAAAATAAGAAAGAAAATACCCAAACAGTCCTGATGTCAACGTCACACACAGATGTCTGGATCTGGGCCGTCATTTCTTAATAATCCAACCTCCTGCTTTCTATATTAGTAATAGTGTTAGAGGTCATTCTTGGCACGTTATCATAGACTCACTTGTAATTGTACTGTCAGCCACATGTGTCTCCATGGTGATGACATCCTAATCTCTACAGCATCGTTGTTGTGTGGCACAGAGTTCTTGTTTCATTCTGGCCAATGAGATTATAGTTTAAGTGATAATGGCTTAACAGATAAATGGCTTACACGCTACATAAGGAGTTTGTACATACAGCTGTTTTATTATATTCAGTTTTTTTCCTAGTTGTTTCTGGCAAAGTATAATTTCAGAATAATTATAATGCATTGGTTAATAATTTGAATGCAATCCCTACCCTAGCATAATTAGTATAAGTAGTACTACCACAGAAACAGCTACTAATGCCTGATAATGTTGGGTAAACTATTGCAAGTACCTAACTATCAGTAGGCCATGTTATACAATCAGTGCAATTCAATGTTTTTTACAAAGTAATGGCATAATTGCTTCATCTACAAGCCTAAAACAGGCTCTTAGTACTGCCAGAGCCTTGGTCCAAACCAGCTGTGGTTAGGTGGGTATTCCACAGCTTTGAAAGGGACAAGGTGGATTCTAAACTAAATCTTGCAGGAATCCAGACTTATCTTTATTTAAACTTTATCCATTATATGCATCTCTAAAGTCAAAGTCAAAGGTCACTTTAGAAACAAAAGTTTGTGCTTCAAACCCATTATTTGGTTTTTCTTTGACATTTGAGATGGGAAGAGGCTGCTAATGGACAATAGAGGCTGGATAGAGGTTAGATACCATTACCACAGTGCTCATATGAAATCAACTGTGTTGTTAATGGACATTTATCTTTTTTATGGGCTGTCTGGGCCTGCCACGCCTTGCTCCCTTGTTTTAGTGTATGATCTAATCTGCCTCAGTCCAGCAGTCTGCAACCGTCAAGAATATAGGCCTGTGTTCTACTACATCCATGTAACTCTGTTGAGCTTAAGCTTGAGTATTATTTGGGGTCGATGACAAAGGTTATATTGTAAATAATTAAGTCATAGGTTATTGCAAGTGCTGTCCTTTTCTCTGTCAAGACCAAAGGAGTCTTAAAAGCAGTTCCCAAGCACAAGGCACAAAGTGTGAGCAGAAATGTCTGGAGACTACAATTAACCCCACTGCTTCTCTTTTGTCTGTATTCAATATCATACTTCAATATCAAGAGTGTGAGACAGTCAGTAGAAATAAATGCCCCAAAACAAACTCATTAACAAAGCAATGGGATAGTACAGCTAACAATGGTCAAAGTCTGCTACAAACTACCATTAAACCCTGTGTTTTCCTCAGTATTGATTCATATATTTAACAGTACAAGTACAACAACTCTGTTTTACCTTTGTTGTTCTACTTAACAGTAGCTGGAATTTCAGGGTGTTTCACTGAAATATGCATAAAACAATGCTTTCTTTTCATGACAATGCCCCATAAAACCACTTAGAGAGGCTCTTGATTGTTATGTAAATGCCTCACTTCCTGTTCAGAAAAATTGTTGGAAACATGGTGCATAAACAGATCAATAAAAGTGTAATAATATATAATTGGACTATGGCTTTCACCAACATCCAACAGCATAATCTTTTTTTTTTAATGGTAACAGACCATAACATACCAACAATCTATCAGAACAAGCTGTTTTTGGTATAAAAATAAATATATATATATATAAATAAATATATATTTTTTGGTTTAAAAAGTTTCAGTGGAGTAAGACTTAGTTAATAATGCTCCTGTGATACAGAATATATCCTGCCCACATGGTGCTCTGTGCAGGATAAAGAATAAAGACAACCTGCAGAAGCAGTTTGAGCTTAACATATAGCATACACTAACCTCTTACTTCAAGTGTCCATACCATTAGTTTATTGCTTATGGTTTTGTCATTTACATATAGTAATTATAGTTAGTTATAGTTATTAAAAGTTAATTTCTCAAATAGATATAAGCTCTGTATAGTACCGATTTATTTATGTGCAGATAAACTAGAATAAACTTTATAAAGTGAAAAGTCTTTTATTTTTTATAAAAACATGAGTTGACTCTGACTGTATGGACAGGAAATGTGGCAAGGCATGAGTCGAAACAAGAACAAGGGTAACCAAGCTCTACACTTCTACAGTCTGTATGATGCTGCCTCCTTGTGATCAAAAGGAGAACAACATTCAATGCATGGCCAAATATAAATATGCCTTTATGTATTTCCACTTCCAAAAACAGTCCATGGATGGCTATGAACACAAAGGCACATGAAAAGCACCTATTTTATTTTACGACAGACCTATGGCGTAACATAGAGCTAAAAACAGCAGTCAGTATGAAATAATGTTTTTTTTTTTTTTGGCAAATACATCTAGATCAAGACAGTTTCAATTTCTATCACTAGAAGGAGCCCAACACCACAGGATGAAAATTTGCTAAATTATTAACCATTCCTCTCTCTCTTCTCCCTCCCTCTTCTTGCAAATATGTTAATGTCTTTGTTCACTGTGGTTTCTTCTGTAACACATATGTGTACCTATTGAACGTATTATAATAACTTTAATGCATTATGTGTAAGTAAATAAATAAATTTACTTATGTTAAGCTAACAATGGGTTTGCCAGTAGCCTCTGCCAATAGGCATAAATATTTTTGGTCTGTTAGATTACAAAAGGAGTGACTGGCATCTTTGTTACTGACCCACATTTTGGGCCTGATGTGTCTCTTGGGTGTGCTATTTCCTGATACAGCGCTCTCAGTATTAGATCGTGATAAGGAATACAGTGAGGTCAGGTGAACTAAGTCCCTAAACCGCGTCCGCTTTTACATACCTGCTGTTAATCCCAGTCTTAGGACAAGCTAAAGTCCATTAAAGGACTTGTACTTCTGATTCATAAGCTTCTTTTACTGACACGGATAATGATGGATTTGTCTCTATCCAAAGTCAGCTTCTGAGATGAATCAAAAAGACATTGTAATATAATCTGGCTTGTGACAGTGGGGTATGCATTGGCCCCTGCTTAAGCTCAGTTAAACTAATAGTGATGAACAGAAATACCATTAAAATCATCTTAGAATTGATGAGATAATGGGAGAGTGTGTCACATGTTTTGTAACCACCATTTCAGATCAGTCTTTTACTGAAAGGGTTTGTGCCATAGATGCTAATGTTGTTTAAATCAAACTGGTGTTTAGTCACTTTATGGCTCAGGCCCAAAAGGAAAAATACAAAAAGCTTTAAAAATGAAAAGACAATATACATTTTACACCATGAGCACTTTTATTCAGTACTCAATGTGATAGACATATTCACTGTCGTTGGCTGCGTTACATATTCTTAAAAAAAAAAAAAAGAATGAAATAGTCTTTGTAGTTATAATTGAGATTTTCCTCTCCTCTTCCTCCAGTCTTTGTTATTGTCATTTGTGGGATGGACCCCCTCTGTCTAAACAGCCAATTACTGCTTCCTTACAGATGGGATATCCAATAAGAAGCCTTGTCCGCTGTCACATGCTCTTGTCACGAGATGGAGTCCAATCCCCTCTTCCATGTTGTTAATTTTAAGAGGCTGCAGTATATCGACATGAGCTCATCCCAAACCCAGGATGAGACATGGAAACCTGCCGAGAAGCATCAGTGCCATCACATGTTTCCCCATTCCTCTGCGATATTGTACAAAAACACACTGCTTAGCAAATCCTGTTAATAATTCATTGAGGTTTTCCTGTGTTATTCAAAAAGAATCATTTATGAGACCTTAGGCAGACTTTTAGGATTCTCGTTAAATTCAAGCTAATGGAGGATATTTCTTTGAAAGTTGCTTATTCTACAAAAATTTTTGTGAGAGTCCCTTAAGGTAAAATCTGCCGTATGTGAATATATACATTTATTATAAATTCAGTATCAGTAGTTTAATAAGTCATAAAATGCTCAGCAATTGGCAGTAAGTATGTATGTATTCATTCCTTCACTTACTTGTAATAAAACCATATGACGGTAAAGAACAATTGATTTATTTGGACATAAAAACAATTATTTATATTCTTAATCCAGGTTGGCCTGATGTGGCTGAATGACTAAAGCTCAGCGGCAGTAGTGTGATGTACTCTTTTTCTGCTGCACATTGAGTGTATTATATGCACTGTGTGGAGTATCATCCTCTTTGCCCTTTTCTTTGTCTCTCAGGCGTAGCCAGCTGGTGTTAAGCACAAGTATTCATCCCTGCACTGTCCCAGCTGCCGTCTCTATTTTCTCCTCACCTCTTTCTCTTTCTGCCTCCCTCCTTCCACCCCCCTCCTCCTCCGCCTCCTCTCTCAACCTCCTTTCCTGTGTCATTTCCCTCCCGTTACATGTCCCGGGTGAGGCGTCGAGGATTGAGCTGCTCTGTTGTGTTATACAGGGGGATGCCTCAGAGCTCAGGTGTGTTTGGGGAAACGGAACCAGTTGGCTTTTTTCTGGGCTAGGGTCTGGACTTTATGGATATGAAGCCCCAAATAACCACGGATCTCCAATAGTGCATCTTTTTTGTGCCTTTACTAAGAGGGCAATTCAACTGTGGACTATATGGTTGTTTAAACTTTACATCGCAGCAAGGATTATCTTTTTTCTTTTTTGGGGGGATTTTCCAGTTTGTCATTTTTACTTGGCATTTAATTGGCAGAAACCTATCAAACAACTCAAATTAGTGAACCATATCCTGCCCCAAGCTGGACCTTTTGCATCTGCAGTAAATGGATAAGCACTACAATGGGAGGTGAAAGAGACCTTAGACAAAAGACTGATCTTAAATAAACAGACTTTGAGAGAAGACCATTGTATCAGTGGAGAGGAAAGGGCTTCATTCCACCCTTCGTCTCCCCGTTGCCACCTGTGAGGATTAATTGGATCGTGGCAGCATGGCGCACGCTGCCTCACAGCTGAAGAAAAAGGCGGACGAGAACCTCGCTGCAGAGGAGGAGAAGGAAAAGGAGAAGAAGAAGACCAGGAAACGGTCTCGGGAAGTAAAGAAAAAGGTTAGACCATGGTAGAGAAAAGTGAATCGTGGATGTGGAGGAAAACGGCTGACACAGCTTGGGAGATGGGGTGGAGGGGGGTCCTGGGGATGAAACACGCCGCGCAGATCGCTGCTGAGTCTTTCTTTTGTCATTCTGTATCTCCTCTCATACACACTGCTCTGAGAGGGGTCCCATTGGGAATACTAAAGGGGGCTGGGGTGGTAAAATAGACAGAAAGATATATGGGATAAGGCAGACAGCAGAGAAAGTGTTCATTTAGAGAGCACTTTTCTAGAGTATTTTGATGTTACTTTCATAGAGTTATTTAATGCGTAGCACTTATGTGTTTCCTTAAGCAATCCACGCCATTTAGTTTTCATAAGTCAATTCAAACTCTTTCTCCAAAGCAAGATGTGACTTAAAATCCCAAAAATCTAAAGTATGTGTCCAGCCACACCTGGAAAATTTTGTCCTCAGTTGCCTGCCAGCGTTACACGTTTTACTTTTCCAAACCTGTTATTAAATCATCTGCCTCTACACATAGTAATTTACCTTTATTTTAACCTGCTGAGTGTGCCCATGTGTGGAGATTACAGCAGTCACACCCTGCAGTTAGCTTTGGGTTGTTTTAGCGTGTGCTCAACATGCGTCATCGTGCAAGGACAAAGTTAACATCTACATCAGGAGATCGATAGGCGGGACCTCAGATCAAACATCGCCCTCGTTGTTCTGACAGAATTACTTTTTAAAAATAACAGAATCAGAGATTTCAGTACTGTTTGGACAATCTGTTTGCACAGCTATGATGTGTTGACTTGTGGTTTTAACGCATTTGTGTGTTTGTGACCAGCCCCAGGCTATCCTTAGCCCAGGGTTAGCCACCTGTCATACATAATCAATAGCCATGACCTCATTAACATCAAGGTCAAAAGAAATAGATAGAGTTTAGAAGGCTGGTCACATTCTGGCATATATGTAGACATAGAAGCCTGTTTTTTTAGTTATCAGCTTTGTATTATGCTTGTGTTATTGTATTTCTCTGTAAAATGAAATTTACTTTAAGTGTAAAAGCATTGTCTTCCATTTGACTCTGTATATCAGCATGGTATTTGTCCCAAAAAGTTATTCTTGGATGGAGGACAGAGCTTTGACCTTGGCACAACAAGTTGGAATTTGAGCCGTCTTTGATTTACGATGCCCATATAAGGCAACAGGTGCGGCGCTGTAGTACTGTAGTATTGTTATGTGTGGGGTGACATCAGCAGATTCGCCATGTTTGTAGCGTAATGGAGGGTATCAGCTATCTTGGGCTCACTCAAGGTAAATCTATAACCCTGTCTGCCCCGGGACAATTCTTGGCACCGCACTGAACAAAAAAAAAATCCTCTCTTGTTCACTTCTATAATCACGCCACACCTTTTATTCTCCGTGTGTGGCTAACTTTAAACAGGTGGTGTTAATTATCCAGACAATACACTGTACTCAATGGCATTGTTCTGTTGTGAACTCTCATATGATACCAGACCTCTTTAGCCAATTGGCTGCATATATCCCCTCTTTTTCTGCTAATGTGAATTGATTTGATGATATGATTCAGTTTTATATGATGTAATGCGTTCAGTATTGTGTGTTTATGGTTAGTGCGGGAAGTTGAAGACAAAATACATTACAAGCACCATTGAGACTGAAGCATAAAGCAGCTGCCATTAAGGCTAATAGCTATATGAAGCAAACAAACATACTTATGAACAGATCCTATGCTTCACTGATTGTTTATTAGTTCTCTGTCCGCCTATATTTGTCCTTTAAAGTTGATGACTAATTGTTTGGTTAATGGACTAAATTACCTCTCTGGTGATTTGTGTTCATTCATCTAGACTGCCCCAGTGCCGAACAGTGACTCTATATTCAATAGAAACATTTAAACAATAGGTTAAACCAATAGTTACAGGTAACTCATGAGATCAACATTAAAGAACTTCAGAGGACACAACTTGAAGTCAATTATATAATTACTTTAACAACTGACTAACCATAATAATAATAATAATAATTAAAGCCATAGCGGCGATAAAGGCCCTCGCCACCCTTGCGACCGCGAGGACACATGTATTCGGAGGAATGCATTTCGTGCTTTAAAGCGTAAACTTCACAGTAATGTCAAATAACCGGGCCTGTGCCTCTGCTTGAATCTTTTTCTGGCTGGAGCCTGCTTCATCATCTCGGGCCTGTGCTACTGCTGGGGCCTGCTACACCACCTTGTATTTAGAGTTAAAGGTCTCCACATTCCCTGGTTTTCCTGGGATCTGTCTGAACTTATAAAAATAATAGATTATGTTTGGGCTAAGGCGAGAAAAACAAAATACTGACTGGAGATTTGCTCAGAAATCGCTGCACCCGCCTGTTAAAAAGTAAAAATGTAAATATTACTTGTCTAAAAAAACAAGTTTAGGAGTTCCAAAAGATTCTGAAGAGCTTTCCAAGGCTCTAGTCTTGGCTCTGGAGGAGCGTCCTTTAAAGGAAGGATCCTGGCATTTTGTAAATGGCATTTATTTCCCAAAGTAATGGCTGCCTCTTCACAGGCTCATTACGACCACAGCCGTAAATGTATCAAAAACAAAATGACAACTTTGGTTGGCACTTGTGTCTAGATAATACTCAACAAATTTGGGGCCTTTTAGAAAAAAACACATTGGGTTTAATCTTTTGACCCGAGGGTGCAATTTAGGTGGTCCGTGTTCCACCCCACCTGGCGGACTTCCTGTTGAGTTTAGGCTGTGGCTGTCATAGACTTTTCTGTTTGGCCTGAGGTGTCCTATGGATGTACCAAGTTTCATTTTTCTACGTTGGAAAAAATTACTTTCACTTTCCATAGGCCGAATGTATTTTCATTTCCCAGGGTCGCCACAGAGTCATTTCTTTTATTATTTTTTCAAATATTTAAGATACATCAATATTTTGCCAGGCTTAAGTTTAGTGGCCAATAAAATTAACTTTTGCGCACATTTACTGGGTAAAAATTAAGGACAATTTTGCAGAAAAATTTGCAGAAAAATAAAAATTAAATAAAAATATAAATTGAGCAAAAACAACAAGAAAAGGCATTGTCTATTTTGCACACAAGTGTTTAGCTCATTTTGCCTAAGTTTGGTGTTTCTTGAATGAAGCGGCTATTTTCTGTCAATTTTTAAAAATGAGGTGTATTCTAACCCGGTTCACATTTTCAATTCAAAATGGCCGCCTTCGCGTGTGTGATAGGGTGTGGTCCCCATTGGCTTTTATGTTCATAAGCCCATGCTGGATGTGTGTACCAAGTTTCATTTGCCTAGGACAAACTAAAATTTTCCCTTCCTATTGACTTTTTCCACATATTTGCGCCGTTGCTATGGCAACACATTTATAAATAGGGGGTGGTTGTCATTAGCTTTTATGTTCGTCATGACATAAGTGATGTGTGTGCCAAATTTTATGTCTCTATGACATACTAAATTCTTGGGTCCCATTATAAGTTTGTAGGTGGCGCTAGAGGGCCATTTCTAAAGCAAACCCTTTTATTTACATATCTTTGTGTTCAGGTCATGAATGTGCACAAACGCCTTTTGGGTCCAACTTGATCCGAGAAGGCATTTGAGAGTTAAGGTATATTTTATTTTCACAAAAACGGCTGCCTCGTTACAGGTTTGCCACACCCACACCCGATAAGATATCAAAAACAAAATGACAAGTTTGGTTGGCACATGTGTCTAGATGATACTCACCAAAATTGGGGCCATTTAGATGAAAACACATTGGGTTTAATCTTTTGACCCGAGGGGTGCAATTTAGGTGGTCCCGTGTTCCACCCCACCTGGCGGACTTCCTGTTGAGTTTAGGCTGTGGCTGTCATAGACTTTTCTGTTTGGCCTGAGGTGTCCTATGGATGTACCAAGTTTCATTTTTCTACGTTGGAAAAAATTACTTTCACTTTCCATAGGCCGAATGTATTTTCATTTCCCAGGGTCGCCACAGAGTCATTTCTTTTATTATTTTTTCAAATATTTAAGATACATCAATATTTTGCCAGGCTTAAGTTTAGTGGCCAATAAAATTAACTTTTGCGCACATTTACTGGGTAAAAATTAAGGACAATTTTGCAGAAAAATTTGCAGAAAAATAAAAATTAAATAAAAATATAAATTGAGCAAAAACAACAAGAAAAGGCATTGTCTATTTTGCACACAAGTGTTTAGCTCATTTTGCCTAAGTTTGGTGTTTCTTGAATGAAGCGGCTATTTTCTGTCAATTTTTAAAAATGAGGTGTATTCTAACCCGGTTCACATTTTCAATTCAAAATGGCCGCCTTCGCGTGTGTGATAGGGTGTGGTCCCCATTGGCTTTTATGTTCATAAGCCCATGCTGGATGTGTGTACCAAGTTTCATTTGCCTAGGACAAACTAAAATTTTCCCTTCCCATTGACTTTTTCCACATATTTGCGCGTTGCTATGGCAACACATTTATAAATAGGGGGTGGTTGTCATTAGCTTTTATGTTCGTCATGACATAAGTGATGTGTGTGCCAAATTTTATGTCTCTATGACATACTAAATTCTTGGGTCCCATTATAAGTTTGTAGGTGGCGCTAGAGGGCCATTTCTAAAGCTAACCCTTTTATTTACATATCTTTGTGTTCAGGTCATGAATGTGCACAAACGCCTTTTGAGTCCAACTTGATCCGAGAAGGCGTTTGAGAGTTAACGGATAATTTATTACCACAAAAATGGCCGCCTCGTTACAGGCTTGCCACACCCACACCCGATAAGATATCAAAAACAAAATGACAGCTTTTGTTGGCACATGTGTCTAGATGATACTCACCAAAATTGGGGCCATTTAGACAAAAACAATGAGTTGAATCTTTTGGCGTAAGGGGTGCGATTTAGGTGGCCGCGACTTTCACCCCACATGGCGGACTTCCTGTTGAGTTTAGACTGTGGCTGTCATAGACTTTTCTGTTTGCCCTGAGGTGTTCTATGGATCTACCAAGTTTTGTATTTCTACATTGGAAAAAATGTACTTTCACTTTCCATAGGCCCAATGTATTTTGACTTTTCTAGGGGTCGCCACTGAGTCATTTTTCATATTTTTTTTTCGGCGACTTTAAATACATAAATTTTTCGCCGATCTTGAACTTTGGGCCAAATAAAAATGACTTTTCGCGCATGTTCACTGGGTCAAATTGAGGATCATTTTGCAGAAAAATAAAAATAAAAAAAAAAAAAAAAAAATAATCCGAGCAAAAACAATAGGCCCTCCCGGCTATCACCGGCTCGGGCCTAATAATAACAGAAAATTTAACTTAAGTGATATTCCATATACTACATATTAGGTAAACAACATCCTAAAATGCCAATGCCAATCTCAATTACAGTGAAAATATAAATCAAAGTTATGTCCATAGATGAATAAATAAAGATGAAAGATGAATTGTGTCTTGAATATGAATCAAGTTTGTGAATGTAATATACAGTACTTTGAGCTATAATCCTAACAATTATTACTTTCCCAGTTGTTTGTTGTATTTTTTTTATTGAGATTGAGACACTTCACAAACATTGTCTGCAGTCTGGTGAAGGTGTGTTATTTTTAAGGGAGATGATTTAATGTGTGGCATGAAAAGGCTTCTTCTCTGGAGATTTATTTTTGGTCTTGTTTCTTGATTTGTCTATTTTTCCTTTATATACAGCCCACCCCCCCAATCTTCTTTTATCTGTCTAACGCTCATCATGCCTCCCTCCCGGTGTCTGAGCTGGCAGGAGGCGGTATTGTTCTGCCACACTTCTGCTGCTGGTGGATAGGGCGAGTGGGGGTCTATATGAGCATCAACATACATAAGCACACAGAGGTCCCCTGTGAGCAGCCATTGTGTCACATTATTCCCCTGGCACTGATTTATGCCAAGATTCATATTTAATTAGTTATTCCAAGTGCATATTACTGCATATTATAACACAACATTGTTGGATGAATAACAGGGGTTATGGGACTATCTTTAAAAGCTTAAGAAAGCTTATAATTAAATCTTGCCTGAATAGAGCCACACACCCTATCTACACACTATATTTTCCACTAATAACTGATAAAATTTGAAGTTTAAGTTACTCTTTATTGTGTCGGTGGGGAAGGTTTATTTACCCTTCTCCAGATCTTGCACCTGTAATTGGTCATGTTACTAACTGGAGACTACAGTGCATGTCTTTTGATGTTGGTAGGGAAAACTGGGGTACCTGGAGAAAACCCACCAGAGCACGGGTAGAACATGCTAACTCCACACAGAAAGTGAAACTCAGGACGTTGAACTCGGGTCCTTCATGCTGTGAGGCGACAGTGCGAACCACATTAGTGGATTAGTTGTATTAACTTTTGCACTTTTGGCAGTGTACAGTTGTACAATATTTATATCACACTATCTATCTTTTATATAGACAAGAGTCATGCTCTGACTCATATTTGTGATTTCTCATTTTCCACTAAAGTCCTCCAATGTTCAGTTTTTTGCAAGTTTTTCTAATTAGCAAATGTTTTACAATGTAGCACATCTTTCTGTATGGATTGCAAGAAAAGCTATTTTTAAAAGTAGATATATTTTTTTCTTAGTTAGCACAACCTGGAGCTCAAGATGCTAATATTCACGGTCTGACGGCACTTAGCAAAGATGACAAAATCTGAAGTGCGTAACCCAACAGAGGAGAAAGCGTTATGAATTATAGAATGACTCCATTACTGGGCAGAGCTGCATAGACAGTGAACAAAGCTAAGGAGAAATTCTAAAGGACAGAGAAAGAATTACATGCTTATTGTCAGTGGTTTAGATTGATATAGAAAAGGTATTATTATTATTATTATTATTATACAATATAAAGATAAAATGGCAGTTAAATTCAAAGGCAGATGGTTGGATAAAGTGTGACTTTTAAAGTAGAGTTGGGGAGTGGACTGACTGAATGAAAAGAATAAGGATGGTTTTCTTTTCATCCTTGTCCCCTGAAGCTGTGATCCTGCTTCGCTGCAGTGGAAGATATAGAGAAGAACTGGGACAGACACTGAGAGTCAGATGCTCATTTCTCAGGAGGTTTAGCCTATGCTGCCAGCTCCTTTCACTGAACACACCACTGTTTCTGACAACTCTCTAGGACAGTGCTATCATCTGTTGAAGTTATCAGACTCAATTATATCACATCCTCTTAAATGGTGCTCTATGAACTGCAGGACACAGAATTATATTGGTCCAGAGCATTGCATTTCGTATGTTCTACTTTTAGAAAACATTTAAATATTACAGGACATATCATTGTCACAATATGCAACATTGTTTTCCCAATATTGTTCATCCCCAGTAGCCAGAGCAGCAGCAACTAAGATGTGAAATAATATGGATTTCCATTGTGTGAGGGTAATATCCTGCACACTATACATGTTTTACGTATGAGTGGGCTCCAATTGACAGATGGAAAAGCAGATCTCTTGTTTTTTTGCTAGTCTGTTTGGTCTTTACAATGGCATGGATTTTAAACAGCACTTTTCCACCTACTAGGCACATAAACAGTGTATCCGCGGATCCTTAAAAAGTCTTAAAAGGTATTAAATTTCATAATGTAAAAATACAACCTTAATTAGCATTACAATGTCTTAAACCCATGTTTCAAAGGTCTAAAAATTAACCGACAACGTAAAGAACATTATATTTTCACTTTAAAATAATGCAACGTTACGTCTTTGTCACGCAGAACAAAAAATATATGTTTTGCTATGAAATTGGTCTTTAAATTTAATTATAGATAGATATTAAAAGATCTTAAAAAGTCTTAAATCTAATTCTCAGAAACCTGCAGATACCCTGTCAAAGCACTTTACATTAAGCTTCCATTCACCCATCCACATACAGTCCACTGGAGGCAAGGTGGGTTAAGTGTCCTGCCCAAAGACACGACAGTATGAATTGTGGGGAGAGCAGGATTTGAACTGCCAACCTTCCGGTTCAAAAATCTGCAAAACGTGGTGTAGTATAATATTTGACGCTGAGCATCTGTAACCTTGTGTGGGCGGTAGGGGGTTGATATGGCACGGAGTCACGACACAGACTGAAGAGGTGTCTATATGTGGGAAAAAACTGGAGGGTTCCTCTGATACCTGCTGTATTCCTAAAGTGGAGCAGACTCTTTGAAGGTGAACTGACAGCAGGGAACATACACGGACTAAATAAGACAGTGGTATTTATGTAATATTGTAACTTTCACATAAACAACAAATTACTTATTAGTAAAGTAATTGTTAGTTGCGATGTCTACAGCTTCCAAATAAATCGATTTCCTGTCTCTTTTGTGACATAGTTCAAAGGCAATGTGCACTTTTCATAAACACATTAAATTCCCTCAATAACTGCATATCAAGAATTCAGTGGGTTTTGCACAGTAGCGCTAAGCTATTCAAAATCCCCCTTTGTGAGCTTATTTCTGATCTGTTTCTAGTCAGTAACAATCCACTAATGCTGGCAGAGGTAATTTACCCACTTAAGCCGAGTTACTTCAATGTCTATAATGAAATACTGAGATTTTCAGAATAAACTTGCTAATTATCCCCAAGGAAACATATCTGTTAAAAAGTTTGCCGTGCAACTAATACTGTTATGATTTCCGGAGCAAATTCTGTAGTTTCTTCTGGACTTTGGGTGTTTGGCTCATATTGACTTATTTGAGCATCACAACTTTAAATGATAAAACATTAATGTTTTATTGGTATGAGTTTGGATTTGTGGAATATTTAGTATAGTGCATTTTAAACTTTGTGACAAGCTTGGAGAGTCTGATAGATCTTTGAGCTATTGACTTCTTACCAAACATGTTTTGTAATGTAGCACATTCCATCATTTATGCTGTTTACAACTTAAATATTAACCCAATAACTAGTAGTGGACTAGTTATTAGGTTAATAACCACAGCTAAGATTCTTTATTTTTATTTTCCCATTCCCTCCCAGTTGCACATTTAGTGTACACTCTGTGTGTTTGTGGTCCAAGACAGACTTTCATTTATTCATGACCACTGCTCTGTCTGTGTCAGAAGACATTAACAAGCATTGATAGCTTTAGATTTATTTTTAATATATACGAAGCCATGCATTTTTCTATCAACACATCCAATTTAGTACTGACCTATCGATTCGGTGATCTTTGCTTACACAGTCATAAAACATCAGTGTCAGGATTTATTCCCAGGCTCCCCAGGGTTAGCTAGTATGTCTACCTACTTATTAGTCACCTTACACACTCCTATAGTCATGCAGTGAGCTTTTTCATCAACACAGGGCTCAAAATCCTGCAGCAGTAGGAGCCAAGCAACGTCAAATGTTGTAATCCAATGAGGACAGAGCACAAACTGATCTGCCAACCAACTGCAAAGGAATGTAATGAGTGTCAGAGTTTGAGGAAGAGTTAAAAGAAGGGCTCTCTGATTTGCTGTTTCTGTTAAAGGAGACTGCACATACTGTCTTGTCAGTGCCACTGTTAAGGAATACAGTTTATAAAGATGGGAAGTTGGAGGCAGTAAAAGAGTGGCATCAGAAATGAGGTCCAAGAACGAGGGGCTGAATGTGTGTTTACGCTGCGTCTATCTATCTGAAGTGCTATGAGAATACGGAGACTGCAGTAGCCAGGCGTCCAATCAGATCACAGCACTCAAAAGCCAGAAGGAGACAGGACAACACTGGAGACAATACAAACACTGACAGTTCTCCTACTTGGTGTGGTTTTCTCTAATAATTTCAGTAATATTTGTTAAATCAGCCAAGCCACACCTTTATAGACATGTTTTATGTGAACTGATAACATGGTAAACACTTGTTTTTCCGAGCCTTCCATGGATATCGGAGAAAAGGAAGACAGACTAACTTATCATTTTATAGTTATGTTGTTACATTTTAATACAAAGCTATAAAACCATTAATCATTGTTGTCGAAGTGGACTAGTTTGCCATGGATGCAGTGTCTCATTCAGACCACTAGGGACTGATGCAGGACGTAAAAACTACTGATGGGAAGCCAGGGAGATCAAAACAAAAGCTGTATGTGGATTGTACACCATGTGTATGTTGTATTATAATTGTATTTTTCTAAAGCTTTATTGTTTATTGCTGTAAAAGGTAACAATAACACTAGCTAGAATCTGTCCAGAATGCCTACAAAATATAATGTTACTGTGCGTTCTTGCCGACATAGACAGACAGCAGGAGTGTGGATTGCTCCTGTAAAAGATACTCTCCTCATATTTACATGTCAGGTGTCATTTTTATGGTTAATATATCTTATCTGACAATAATGCACATATTCATCTTTGTAGTAATGTATTGTATTTAGTTTATCTTATCACTACAAAGCAACCCAGAGAAACCCTCGCACCACTGCAATTGCAGGAGATTCCGTCACCATGGCAACCCCCTTTCCTCCTTTTCCGCTCTCAGTCCCGTCACATGTCATAAAACACTAACGATATATAGATCATTAAACTTTTCGTATGTGTCTGCTGCGGTGGGGAGTAACCTCAGACAGTCCCACCTGCCTCATGGTCAGATTCTTCTACTGGAAATAAAAAGGCTGGTTTCTTTCTGGAATGCTTTATATTTATTGGGACATGTTCTAGTCATATATAATCATGCAGAGATATTTTGGATTTATCATACAGTATAGAGACAAAAGTGCCACAGAAAGCATGAGAGTAGCAAGGTCGCTGTTGCTACCCAAAAGTACATAGAGCCATTGGATGATATTACCAAAGGCACCAGAAACACTAACATTAACATTGTAATTTGTACAACTGGCCAGTATCTATCCCACTTTAACAAGCATCTGACTGCACCAATCACTGTTTATCTTAAATGGTTTGTTGTATATTTTTCAAATTGTGTTGGCCCAGAGCCAGTTTACTCATCATATTGCCCCTAGAATTTTGGTTGTATGTTTATACACTTTCAGAGGTAGCTTAATCTGCATCTATTTGTTTTATCCAACTCAAATAAAGAGTGACTTATTCTTTGTACACAATAGAAGAATTAGGATGGGTGCTATAACAATGTTCAATCAAGTCGTGAGGCAGTCAACCATTCAAAGTAACTTGTAACGATGAAATAAAGACCTATGTCTGACACACATTAAAATATTAGACATTAAATTAAAACATTAAACAAATTTATTTTACACAGAAACAGGCCGGATCTTCATAGTAAGACTTTTTAAAGAGTATTCAAGTCCTTTAAAGGTCCTCCAGTGTACTCCTGCATAGCGCGGTGAAGGTCCCCATGTGTAGACGCCATTGGGATTAGCTGCAAAACATCCTTCAAACCAGAAGCCCCCGAAGCATATCACTGCACAGTTTGAAACATGTGTATCTTGATCTTTGTCAAAAGTGGTGAATTTTTGTTCATTGTGAATTTTTAGTGAGTCTCCTAAAAGAATAGAATGAGACGAATGGTTAGTGTGAACTGTTGAAATAAATGACAGATTATGATTGTGAGGCTTATTCGTCCCACCTGCTGCTCCTTTGACAAAAGTCCCAACACTAAGTTTGTAGCCATCACTTTCTGGACCTACAGCAAAGGAAGAATAGTGTGCATAGACTTTCTGGCCCTCAAAGTCTTCCATGTCTACTCTCAACTCATAAGCCTTTGCCTGAGTCATTAGATGCATTGTCTCCAAACCTAAAAAAATAAAGGTAGTCCGCATTTTCAGTAATTTAACACTTGTTTGCAATGTACATTTACTTGGGTTAGTAGAAAGTAAAGTATTGTTACTAGGACTAAGCAACATTAGAAAAGCATACAGTGTTGACAAAGTGACTTAATATAGTGTAGGATTTGGCCTTGCTTACCCAGCCAGTACTCGCCACTAGCACTGCCAAATCCAATCTTGTAGTGATCCCATTTTCGGAAGAAGTTTACAGTGCCATCTAGTCTCCGCTGGATTACCTTTTTCAAGAGATGATAACCACATAATAACTGTAGTAACGAGCAGGCATAATATGTAGGTTTTATGGTGGGCCAGTCTTACCGTCCACTTTTCTGGAGACTCTGTGTCATCCCGGCTCATGTCACAGTAAACGTGCAGCGCCGAGGTGGGGCCTGCTGGGTAGATGGTGTAGACGCCATCTTGGCCTGAGCCTGCTTTGTAGATGTCACTACAGTCCTTGGGTAATATCAACTGATAAGCCACTACTGGCAGCAGCACTGCTAACGCGAGTCTAAACTGTGGCCAAAAAACAAAAATAGATGATTTCTTTGGATTGCAGCAACGTTTTAGCATATACTTTTGACAATGTTTGTATAAAGATTGTTTTAACACACAAATAGCAATGCCAAGAAGAATGAAATAAAATTTGGTAATTTTATAATATAAAAAAATTGCTACTAACCTTAACTACAAAGCACTTACCATAATTCTTCCCCCAACTTGTCTGTCAGTTAAAATATTTTGGACCGTTTACTCAACACTCACACACACACACACACATATATAGTCAACTGCTGAATGTTACAACAGCCTGTGTTTTCCCTGCGTTTCTCATTTTCAATAATTAACTAATGTACTTATAATATTTAACCCACAGGCTACATTTTTTCCGTAGTCACAGTGAAAACCCATTGAAAAACTCATAATGTCAAACTTTTTTCCCCATTAGACTTTTTGTTTGTTGTTTCAGTTTTTGACATAACTTATATCTAACCATTTAAAGACTCCCCTTCCTTAATCACTGGACTACAAACTAGTATTTAGACACAATGCATTGCATAATAAATGTAAGTATGAGCTGTGAGTAAAATATTCTTGATGCTGATCTATGTTAAAAGTTCAAAGTATCTTTATTGTCCCTCAGGGGGAAATAAATTTTGCAGTCAGCTCTACATAAAACATACAGAATACAGAGAAAACACAGACTTCAAACATCTAACAAAATGAATGCCACAAGAAGCCCAAGAGATGAGGTGCAATCAATAAAAAAAAGGCAAGGACCTAATCCAGAGCAAAAAAGATAAGTGTGAAAAGGATTTCAAAAGAGCTGAGTGCCATTAAGGTACAGTACTTTACAGATTAGGGAATAAATGACATACCCATCCTTTTTGTCCAGCAGGCAGGAACTCTGGGTACAAAAGTGAAATGCTGTAAAATTTCTGATTATACATCCTATTAATTTGTCAACTAGGTAAGTTAATTTCTGCCAATGAAAAACACACTGAAAATAATAATTTTGGGATTAATAATAATCTTTCTTTTTATATAGCACTTTTCCACCTACTGTAGTAGGCACTCAAAGCACTTTACATAGATTAAACTGTTTACCAGTGTTACAGAACTTCACTGGAGGCAATGTAGGTTAAGTGTCTTGCCGAAGGACACAAAAACAGTATGCGGGGGAGAGAGGAATGTTATGGGACATTTCGAGCGGGGATTGAACCACCCACCTGCTGGTTGAAGGACAGCCACTCTACCCACCGAGCTATACTGCCACCATACTGAGCCCGAATTGAGGGAGAACAACTTCAATCCGGGCTCAGTATGGGCAGTATAGCCACCATACTGAGCCCGAATTGAGGGCTCAGTATGGTGGCTATACTGCCACCATACATGTTAGTTGGGTTTAAGAAGTAGTTGATGGTACTCAAAATGTTACAAAACACAGATAGGAATACAACTTGCTTCATGACGTTGTGAAGGAGTGGAAATGTTTGCAATGTGAGACAGTTTACCCTAACCTTAAATCCCTTTAAGATCATGTACACACATTATTGACACACTTAATTGAGGGAGAACAACTTCAATCCCTGTCCAGAGGCTATAGGACTATCAACAAATAGACTATGATCAGGACCAGACCTGTTTACTTCAAGGTTGTTGGAAATACAGTAAGTACCAGAGATTGTGTACGAAGTGCCAAAAAAAGTGCAATAACGCTGAACAAGGCAGCGACTGACCTGAAAGACAAGATCATGGCAAGAATGAATGCAAGGCAACCCCGACGCTAATTACAACGGCCAAGTGAAGTACCATCAGAAAGTCTCCTAGAAGATGTGAATGCAGAACTGAGTGTGATCCCTACAACAACCATCACTGAAGCCTATGAGCTGCTATACACCTTAGCAGCAGTGGTCCTCGAGATGCTTGGCTATAAGAGCAACCATGAGAGCCATAAGAAACAGTACACACCATAGAAACAAAGGCTGGAGGCTAAAATCAAGAAGGCATGGAGAGAAGTGAGCCAACTGACAGAGGCCAAGATAGGTGCAAAGAGAAAACAAGTACCCAATAGGTACAACCAGATGCCCATACCTGCCAAACAAAGGCTCCAAGCCAAGAGAGAATGAAGCCAGAGGAATAACCCGGCTGTTTGCAACTCAACCTGCAAGAAAGTGTACACTCAATGGCAGGGTAATAACAGCAGAGCCGACCCACCAAGGCTGGAAACTGAACAATACTGGAAAAGTATATGGAAGAGGGAGGCATCACACAACAGCGATGCACAGTGGCTGGTGGCTCTGAGAGAGGACCACAGCAACCTCCCTGAACAGAATCCAGTTACCATCACAGCGGCAGACATCTAAGAAAGAGTCTCAGGTATGAAAAACTGAACAGCACTGGGCCCTGACAGGATTCACACCTACTGGCTAAAGAATCTCACTGCACTCCACAAGCGTCTTGCAGTACAAATGAACCAGCTGCTAAGGGATGGGACGCACCTGAATGGCTTACCGAAGGGCGTACAATCCTGATCCTGGATTGATTACAAGAAAGCATATGACTCAATGCCACACACATGGATCACTGAACGCTTGGAGATGTACAACATCAACAGGACTCTAAGACACTTCATTGCAAACTCAATGAGGCTGTGGAAAACCACCCTTGAGGCCAATGGCAAGCCACTTGCACAAGTATCCATCAAATGTGGCATATACCAAGGAGATGCGCATAGGTCTGAACCCCCTCAGCCAAATAATCAACAAGACTGGCTATGGATACCGACTCAGGAATGGGCCACCATTAGTCACCTTTACATGGCTGACATCAAGCTATACACTAAGAGTGAGCGGGACATCGACTCACTGATCCACACCACCAGGATCTACAGCTCTGACATTGGGATGTCATTCAGGCTTGAGAAGTGTAGTCGAATGGTGACAAAGAGAGGGAAGGTAGTCCACACAGAAGGGGTCTCACTACCAGAAGGAACAATAGCAGAAATTGAGGATGGTTACAAGTACCTTGGAATACCACAAGCAAATGGCAACCTCGATGGCAAGAACAAGACACAGCAATAAACAGCTACGCCCTGCCAGTGATCAAATATCCTGCACGCTAGCTGTAAGGAAGGTGGCCGTGGACTAGTGAGTGTGAGAGTCACTATCCAGACAATGGGGAAAAGAGGAAAAGGTGCTGGAGGAGGGACCATAATGGGAGGACAAACCCCTACATGAGATGTACCACTGGAACATAACTGAAGTGGCTGATATCAATAAATTCTACCAATGGCTGAAGCGGGCCGAACTGAAGGACAGTACAGAGGCATGGCTGCACAGGAGCAGGCCCTGAGCAACAGAGCAATAGAGGTCCAGATCTACCATACCAGACAAGAATCAAGGTGTAGCCTGGGTGTAAGATGCTGGCAGGGAAAGCATACATGGAGCGCCATAACCAAGTGGCTGGCATAGTGTACAGGAACATCTGCACGGAGTACGGACTGGAAACACCGAGGTCAAAGTAGGAAACACCTCTAAAGGTGGTTAGAGAATGACCGAGCCAAGATCCTGTGGGACTTCCAGATTCAGACTGACAGAATGGTAATGGCAAACCAACCAGACATCGTGGTGGTCGACAAACAGCAGAGGAAAGCCGTTGTGGTTGACTTGGCAATACCAAGTGATTGCAACATAAGGAAAAAGGAACATGAGAAACTAGAGAAATACCAAGGGCCCAGTGAAGAGCTGGAAAAGGCTTGGAAGGTGAAGGCGACAGTGGTACCTGTGGTCATCGGAGCACTCGGGGCAGTGACCCCCAAACTGGAAGTGCCCCCAAACTGCAGATCCCTGGAAGAACACCAGACATCTCGGTCCAGAAAGTGCATTACTAGGAACAGCAAAGATACTGCGCTGAACCCTCAAGCTCTAATTGTTGCCCAGCACTAATATATGCAGCAGTGTAGCTCAGTAGGTAGAGTGGCTGTCCTTTGACCAGCGGGTGGGCGGTTCGATCCCTGCTTGAAACATCCCAAAACATCACAACGTCCCACTTTATATATATATATATATATTCATATATTATATATATGTACTAGCTATGAGAAAGAAATAATGTATGTAAGCCTAAAATAATATTTTGACAGTTTAATGTGTGAGCTTAATTGTTTTGAAGTGCTTATTATATGTGAGGAATGTTTTTGGACTGCCTTTAAAAAAAAAATTCATAAGATAACATGAAACTAAATCAATAAGAGGCGGTGGCTACACATGTGCTTTGCAGAAGTGCATTGTATCCTCTGATCCCTCATTGTCCCAGAGAGACTTGGTTTGAGATTAACTTGCCGGAACTCTTCTTCCTCCCCTCCTCTCTGCTCTGGACTTTCTCACTGCGAGCCAGAGCCAGGTATTTTTAGCCGTGACATAATAACCCTATCTCTTCTTCCCTTTCTCCCTCTAGCTCTCTCACATTTGAACTGTTTAACCCTCACTCTCCCTTTCACTCAGACTGTCCCACCCACTTCCCTGTCTCTAACTCGCCCCCCTAATTGTATCTGTACCCCATCCCACTCCCTATAGCGTCCAGGGCTAAGGCTAGCTGCTGTAGTAATTGAGTGCTCAGGTTTCACACTTTGAGCTGTGGCTTGAGAAACATGGCAGTGGAGGAGGCAGCCGACTTTTTGGCAGAAGTAAGTCTTATACATTACTGCAGAGTCAATGAGCTAACCTGATACATTTGCTCTAACAAGATTAGTGAATCTACTAGATGGGTATTGCAGATTTACCACTCCTTATTGAATGACGTTGTAACTAGGGGGTCCTTGATGGGACGGGTGGCAGCAGTAACTCTGCTGCACCACTCTGCTGCAGTATGTGTGTGTTTGTGTGTGTGGATATAGGAACAACTATCAGTATCTAAACTGCTGTTTTAAGGTATACGCTCATATTTAGGTACATTTGGATGCAGCTGGTGTAATGCAGTGAACAGCGGACAGAGTTTTGTGTTGCACTGATGTCAATAGAGGCACCTGACCTTGGGCTGTGGCGCATGCTCCATGTGCGATAGAATTAAAGCTGCAAAAACACCATCAACATGAATGAACAGCTTGTAATACATAACTAAAAGAAGATTTGCTGTTATGTCTTTTTCTGATGGTTAATTTTATAAGACCGTCGCTGATATACATTACACAATGCAGTATATGCAGCAGTTTATATGACTGGCACCATGTTGGCTTATCACAGTACAGATTAATGGAAGCAAAAACACAACAAAAGCTGTTCTTGGCTGTGATTAATAATGTAAAATAAAGGTGCATATTATATTCTAATATATAACTATGCAGCTACTGTATAATATGCTATTAAATATTGAAATTACAATATGACTTGCAATATTTAATTTTTTATATCGGACACAGTATGCATTTTTGAATTGAATTAAAGTGTATATAAAGACGTTGAGCACTCTTTACTAACGCCAAACACACCGAGGTCACTATTAGTTATAACAAAAGGAACTAGTGTTTTGTCACTTTGGGTCTCTTGATTGGCCAGTTTTGAGTCTCATGGAATACTATAAGTTATTATAGTTCAGGCAGTGTGTTTATATATAAAGGAATAATATGTTTATATTGTGGCAATGACAGATTTACAGTCTCCTTATCTTGTCTAACTGTACACACACATAAAAGAAGAGTGTGCCTAAGCTCAGCATTAGTTTCATTGTCATTTGAAAAAGTTAAAGATGTTTTAAAAACATATTTTAAAACAGAAAATAATTGTATTTTGTGATTCAAATATGTTTCCCCAAAGCCAAAGTGTTTGTCAATGGTTTACCATAGTTTATTTATTCAGAATGGTCACTTATAATTGTTTATAATGATTTTAATCTTATTTTCAATAACACTTAGTTGCAGGCATTTGCATTAAATACTAGATATGGACTCTGCTATGAGACAGTGCCTGTGATTGGTTGTAGGGTTTGCCTCAGTCTCAGATCATGTGTAACTGCGGGCAGCATGTGCTGGAAAAAGAGCGGCTGTGGCATTCTTCACATATCTGTTCTGGATAAATAAAGTTACACTTGAATGGCACGTACTAAACCCCAACAGCAGTCTATGCTTTGGTGTTTGTGTTGTCATAGGATTATTGTGGTTATTATTTCATAGATAGGCTATGCCTTAATGTATGTGAGGATGTGACTTCATCCTCATTTAGCAGCTTAGCACTCCTGCCTCACAGCAAGAAGGTCCTGGGTTTAATCCCAGGGCAGGGCCTGTCTGTGTGGAGTTAGCATGATCTCGCCGTGAGTTTCCTCCAAGTACTAGTAGTTTCCTCCAAGTAATAAAGGTAAAATAAAAAATAACAATAAAAATACAGACACATACGACACAGTGTTGATCATTACTGTGATGAAAGATAATTTTTTATCTTTACAATTAAATTTTTATAGTTATTTTTTAAAAAATAAGGAAAAGGCTTATCTGCTAATATGAACTATTTGTCATTACTGGTGAGACTGGAGATTTTTGACGACAGTATTTAAATATTAAACCGTTATCTTCTCATATCTGTCTTGGTCTTGATCCGGTTTCAATCCCAAAAAGTCTTGCTCCTGCTCTACATAAATGTATAGAGTTGCAAATGACAATTATTTGTAAAATCAATTAATTTGATGATTTATTTTTTTGAATAATTGATTAATAATCTGACCTTGAAGTCCGTGTAAATGCATGAGGACCTGGAGGACAAACAAAGTGGTCAAAAACTTGAGGTGTTTTATTGTTCCTGCTCAAAACAGACGATAAAATCACATAGATTTTTACTAAATCTAAAACCGACAAAGCTACAAGTGCCACAGGAGTTATGGCTAGAGCATATATACACATAACCATGTATTTTCATCAAAAACACAAAATGTACTTTTACTGTTTCTGTGGATTTACTGCTCTGTCTCTGTTATAAGACCCTCTTCTCTCAGCACATAGATATTTTCAGAGTCTATGCACAACCAAGATAGCGATTAATCAATTATTTAATTAGTTGACAATTATCAATTAATTATCATCGATTAATCCGATTAGTTGTTGCAGCCCTATAAATGTATGGACATTAATAGCTGGATTTCTTGTCTCTCTCTCGGTTGTCCCTGTTCTGATGTGATACTCCAAACGTGCCTGAGGCCATAACATGGCCCGGTAACAGTAGGAAAATTGTGACAACTCGAAAGCTTTGTTATCCACTGCACTAGTGTTACTTGAGAGTTGTGATAACAGTAAATTCCTGACTGATGATGGCTGCCATGGCCAACATGATGGTCACATTAAAGATTTGTCTCATATTACTGGATAGAGACATGGTTTATAATATAGAATTGTTTTATTAAGAGCTTTAGAGTAATCACACATGTACATATATATCCATATGCGTACAACAACTTCTATATTGATGTCAGAACAGTGTTACTGAGACTGTGTTATTGATACTCTAGCTGTATCTTGTTAAATCAATAAATTCTCTCACTATTCTAAATGCGTATAGTTTCTTCTCAGTAAAAATGGTTGACCAAGGAATCAGGTGCTGACAGATGTGAGCTATAGACTCTGAGTGAAGCACACTGACTTAAACTGTGTGAGACGCTATGGCTGTGTGAAAAGTGGCCTTTTGGATTTAGTTGCTCCTTATGCTGGATGGTTTTCAACATCCAAATGACTGTAAATATTGAATTGGGGTCTAAAGTGGCTGGAAAGGTATAAAGTCTCATTTCTTTCCAGAGAGCAACACAATAATGACTATGTGACTTTGATTGCATTATGAACAGCAAAGAAATGCTGTTCATAATGCAATCCATAACAGTTTTCATTAGTGTATCTTAAGGCTGTTACACAAAATGTTTTACATCTAGAGTCCCCTTTCCGGATGCCCATTAATAAATACTAGCTTTACCTAAAACAGACCTCTAATCAGTTCTCTGTTGATTGTTCAGTTTATTTGTGCTCTCTTCTCTTCTTTAAGAGAAAATAAAAGGTTGCTATGGTTTATTTCCCCCACTAAATTCCCCATGGAGTCTCTTAACATGTGTGTTTGTGTGGTTCATGGCCCCAACATCCGCTAAGCCCCTGCCTTTGCCTCACAGAGCGGCTGCTGACACCAGAAACATTCCCGATGTTTGTGTTTGTGCGGCGATGAACCTAGATAAGTTCTATTCAAAGCTTGGGAAATGAGCTCAGCGATCAGCATTGGCTAGTAATCTGTCTACAATAACAAACTGTATGGTGCAACGGACATGCTTTAAAAATACATACGAGACATATTTTACTTTAAGAAATTACATAAAGCTATTCTTTTATTGTCTGATAATGTTTTCTCAAGTAGCATTCAGTAGCAAATATAACAAGGAGTATTGTAATTCAGAGTTCTGCATTGAGTTGGTTTGGCACATTGGGGTTACACAAAACTGTTTCTAATGAAAGAGAAAAGGCTGAGAAAAGATACTGGTGCTTAGCTGTTTGGATTTTACCAAGCTGTTTCCAAACCCTGTAGCCTGCTTCTCACTGCTGTACTGTTTGTTAGAGAATTTCAGCCCTCTGTTAATGTTATCTCATTATATGTCTCCTTTAGCACAAACAGTAAACATCCTGCATTTAGCTGTCCCAGTGCTCTGCCACACCCTCCATTTTATATACACTATACTCACTCCAGCAGGAATAATACAAGCTGGATCTTCAAATCAAATTGCTACATATTTTTCTGACTTAGTGCAGAGGTGTTGGTGAATCTGCATTATGTGAAGACTGGCAGTGAGCAAACACATCAAACAAATATAGCAAATCCTTGGTCGTAGGCGTGGATTTGGCAAGATTCAGGTTGTTTTAGTTGAACCCAGCAGTCAGGTTAAGGAAGATGCTGCTTTGCACTAATGGGGGCTTTTAAAAAGTCCTTCCATATTTCATCTTACATCCTACGAGGCTTGATTTGTTTGTCTGGTGAAGAAGTGTAAAATAAACATTGTCAGAAAAATGCCTGCAATGGGAGTGTTGTAATTGCTGCAATATTAACAAAAGTAGCAAAAGAGGAATGGATGTGTGAATGATTTTTTTAGATTTTTGCATCTAAGACCCTGGGGCTGCATAGTGGCAGAGTGGTAAGCACTCCTGCCACACAGCATGCGACAGCAAGCATGTAAAGGTGAATTGGTGAATCTAAATTGCCCCAAGTGACTGTGTGTGAGATGAATGGTTGTCACTGTTTGCGTCTAAGTGTGACTAACTGGCCATTGTCCAGGGTGTACCCTGCCTCAGGCCCAAGGCAGCTGTGATAGGCTCTAGTTACCCGTGACCATTAACGAGACTAAGCAAAGAAAATATGATTGAATTTACACTTAAGAATCTTACCTAAGATAAGATAACACTCCTATTTTTCTTTCTTTCTGCAGACTGATGTAAATGCCTGTTACTTGCGAGCAGCTCGGGCCGGAAATCTAGAGAAAGCTCTGGAATACCTGAAGAATGGCGTGGACATCAACATTTGCAATCAGGTAGGCCTCCTGCTGGCTTAATCTAATCTGATAATAAAAAAAAGAGAGCGTCAATAATATGTAAAACCAGGAATAGAAAAAGTAGAAATTTGAATATCCTTAGAAAGGGATTTTGATGAGTCATTGTCTAACTTTCTTCCAGAATGGTCTGAATGCTCTGCATCTGGCTTCAAAAGAGGGTCATGTGGAAGTAGTGGCTGAGCTCATCAAACATGGAGCTAATGTGGATGCAGCCACAAAGGTCTGTCCCTATCACCTCACACAATCACACAGATGCATCTATGTTCTGGTGAATAATATACAAAATCCCACACACACAAGCTCAGCATTTTTCCAAAGTTGCGTTTTCTACACAACACGTAAGCACATGAATAAGTGTGTGTTAGTGTGAAAACGCAAAGTCATCGGCAACTGTTTTAATGTTTAATATTTTTGCACTTTGAACTATAAACTGTATGTGACAGTCTGAGAAAGCCTGTTATTGCCACTTTGTCAAATGACATGTGTATATATATATATATATCTATCTATATCTATCTATCTATCTATCTATCTATCTATATATATATATATATATATATATATATACATATATATATATATCTATATCTATCTATCTATCTATCTCTCTCTCTCTCTCTCTCTCTCTCTCTTTCTCTCTCTCTCTCTCTATATATATATATATATATATATATATTTTTTTTTTTTTTTTTTTTTTCATGGACCTTTTTTCTTGAAATGATCTTTCTTGGTCTTTCATGTACTGTACATTTTTTGGGTGTTTTGGTAGAAATTCTGCAGTTTCAGTTCCAGTTTTAGTAAAATTTTTTTAGCTTGTTTTAAAATAGACCATGTTACTGGATTCCTGATAATATACGTATTTTGTCATGTTTTCGTTTACAGAAAGGTAATACAGCCCTCCACATAGCGTCGCTTGCCGGACAGATTGACGTGGTAAAGGAGCTAGTTACCCATGGTGCTAATGTCAATGCACAATCTCAGGTAAAAAGACTACTACTATCTATTGCTATTATTACTTTTATCAAGTGATAATGTCATTGTTTTCTTCCCCTGCAAAGATACTTTCTGTGTGTGCACAGTCGTAGACAGATACGGTCTGTGCGGGTGCTGTGTCAGCAGCTCTGCAGGGCTGCCTGGCCCACTTTCACTAGTCAGCAGCCATACACTGCTCTGGTCACTATAGCAACTAAAATCATGTCAGTGTCAATGCCTTTGATGCAGACAGTGACAAAAATAGACCAACAGTGTGATCTCATAGACATTTTAAATGGAATGAATTTGTGGAAGCTGTTAAACTGAGCTTTTGACGCCAGAAATTATATCATATTGTACACTACAAAACTACAAAAATACCAGTGAATGCAGTATTTTGGGGAAGAGTTTAAAGCTGGGCAAACACTTATCATGTCGTGCCTGTGTCTCCCACTGTCCTGCAGTCATTCACACTGCCATAAGTAAACCGGAGCCAGTGCTCTGCTTCTTCTTGTTGTTGACCTCACTTTATGTCAATAAATCGTTCTTTTGTTTGTTAGAATTGCAGTATCCCTTGGTAAAGGAAAGCACAATGGTGACACTGTGACACAGACAGACAAGCACTCACATTCATTCACAAAAGGCCATTTAAAGTCACCCTTTGAGCTATACATGTTTGGCACAGCTATAAATATTGTGAAAGCCCTAATGTAATGGGCTTTTACACACATTTTATCTGTTTGTAATATATGTATTTGAATCCCCTTTCTTCCCAGAATGGCTTCACTCCGCTGTACATGGCGGCGCAGGAGAACCATATGGAGGTGGTGCAGTTCTTATTGGACAATGGCTCCAGTCAGAGCATCGCCACTGAGGTAAATAAACACTAGACTCAAAGACAAGCAGCCTGTCCTCAGTAATGTTTGTTTGCACACTCCAAACCCTCTAATAGTGTCTAATAGCCACCCTTCACCTCAGTCTAGCATCAGCTGGGACATGTATCCTCCCTGTAATTACAGTGAAGTCATAACCAGTGGACGTATGTTGCCTAAAGTAAATACACTTGGGGCTCATTAAGAGAACAACAAATGAGGTCAGATGTCTCAGGATGCTTTGATTATTATTTTTGCAAAGTGATCTAATAATAAAGAATGCCTTCTTTAGTTGAGTAAAAAAATCTGTTGAATGGGAAATAACTACAGATGAAAGAAAAGCTGACAATTGGTATTTGTTTAAAGAGACCGAGTGTGACCTTGGCTGCAGGAGAAATCTGTGGATGAATGAGCGGTACACTCTAATGTGTCACTGTGATGGATGGTTTTGCAGTAGTACCGACCGCCTGCCAACAACCGCCACCGCTAAGAGTGTGACAATGACACACTCCTCCCTTGAAAGTTCTCCATTTTTAGCCTTGAAAGTGGCCAAGTTCTTAGAATCACACAAGGAGTAACTTGAGACTGAGATAGTGGGACTTCTTTGAGCACATTCTTTTGACATTTAGAAGCTGGTTAGCATAAAAACTTTCACCATTTTTTAAAATAAGGCTTTCAATTGCTGTAAGTCATTGACACTCTTTTCTGAACAGCTATGGTAGCCCTGCAGGACATCTACAATCAGCTACAAACAAACTCACAGGAAAGATGTCAGACTATGTGTTCAAAAATGGAAAGAAAATCAGTTTAGTTCATAAATTCCACAAATGATTAAAGCAAATTGGAACATAAATATGCTTCTCCTCGACCAGTTCTGCTCTGGTAAGTTGTCAAATTAAACTGTAGTGAACGTGCTTGTGCTTTTAATTGGTGGGAAAGGGGAATTGTTAAAAATGGCAGTAAGAAGTAGAACACACGAAAAAATGTACCAAAATTTCATAGCAAAGTACAAATATGGAAGAAAGAATAAAGAAATAAACTAAATAAACATAAAAAAGAACAATAGAAAAATAAAAGCATGAACAGATGTATTACAGTTATTAATAAACAAGTAAGAAAAGGTGTGTTTTGAGTCTACTTTTGAAAGAGGATATTGCTGGGGCATTTCAGGAAGTGAGTCCCATTGACATGGTTATACAGTGGCTTTCCAGGTGGTGTAGAAAAAAAATTCCAACAACAGTGGCTCTAGCACCAGCTCCAAACTAGCGTTCAGATAGAGTTCAGTAAAAAGGCTTTGTTTTTTCCAAAAAGAGCTCCTCTGCATTAGATCTGCATCAGTATTCCCCACTCTCCTTCCTCTTTCCAGATCTTTCCTTGCACCGCAGTGTCCTCATTCCTTTCTCTTATGTTGTTGTTTGTTTTTTGTCTCACTCTTTCCCCAGCCCCTTTGCCATCCACATCTCTCCCTCTTTCTGCTCTTCACTGTTCCATTGAATGAATAATTCATGCAAAGAAGTGTATATCCATTGATATGTTTGAAGCTATGTGTTTAATTATTTATATTCAACCATTTCAGCAAAGTATTGTGACTTTAAATCAAGTCAAGACAGAAAACCATCATTCTGTCACTTTGTTAAACTAAAATTTAAAAGCACTCAGATTAGGAGACTGTATTATGTTATGCCCACATAGATTTTCTTTTGTCTGTGTGGTTATGCAGTGTGTCTACAGAGATCCTCGTGCTTTGATGTGTGTGTCATGAATATTTACTTGGTTTTATCCAAACAATAAACTATAGAGCAACATATGTCAGATTTATACCGTTTACATATTTTTTTTTAAACAGTGGTCTTGAGTACAACACTACTGGAACATTAAGGACACATATTAAAATATCTGTTATTGACTGTCCAGGATGGATTTACTCCTCTGGCTGTGGCGCTACAACAAGGCCATGAGCAGGTGGTGTCCCTGCTTCTGGAGAATGACACTAAGGGGAAGGTCCGCCTCCCGGCACTGCACATCGCCGCAAAGATGACACCAAGGCTGCTGCCCTCCTGCTTCAAAATGACCACAACGCTGACGTGGAGTCCAAGGTATGACTACATTACCCATAATGCAGTTTCCAAGGATTTTACTATAACAACCATTTTCTAGTTAATATTATACCAGACTTTTAGTCTGAAGTTGCACCTTTCAGTTGTTCTACATGGTCCCAGTCATGTTCACACATATCCATCCTACAGCTTGGTGCAACCATGGTGTTGGTGTATTTGTGGTGCACTAACCACCCCATTCTCCTGTCCCTCTTCTTCGTCCTCTCTCCTTTCTATGACCCTATCGATCTCTGTTTCCCTTTTTTATCCTAGATGATGGTGAATAGAACAACAGAGGTACATCTCCTCCTCTCTCCTCTGTTTTCTTCCCTCTCTCCTCTTTTTCATGGTCACCATTTCAGGCTAAAGTCTTCGGCCTGCTGGCATGAACCCTTAAGGCTGGCATGAATGCTTTTGCTGCTGACAGCAACTCACTTTTGCGCCTGTTTGGAATCTGCATTGCATTGTGACGTCGCTTTGTACACATTCAGTGTCTTGCTTTGTTGGCAAATATTTTCAAACAATTAAAATTAAAAAGTACACATATCATTTTATTGCATATCAACGAACATTTTCACAGCAGGACTGAATGAAAGTAGAGTCTTTACTATGCCATTTATAATACAGCCTAATACCATACCATTCTTTTTCACTTTTCTCAATCCAAAGGTTAACTGTCCTTTGATTGGTGTAATCAACATGAAAAAACAGTGTATCATATACATAAACAAATCCATACTGCACAATGATCTGCTAGTGATCTACAAGATCTAGTAGATCTCAGTTTCCGCTGTGTAAATAGTATGCCCTATCATCAGTAGATAAGTTCTTGTGTTCATGAATCTTTCATCACATTTGCTGTTTAAAAAATGGTTTGTCTTTTTTGATTATTTTTGTTTACTATAGGGTGGGCCCTTGTTGTTTTGGAGTTATTGGATTAGCACAATCCAAGCCTCTGTGTGAATTGGCATTCAATCAGATTAATATGGTTCATGTGGCAGTGTAATGGACATTTGTGGACACATGGACACATTAACATAGAAATGTGTACTGTATCTCTGCAAATTTAGATACTGTAGTTGCAACTCTTCAAGTGAATGCTGCTGATGCTCACGGAGGAAGAATATTATTAAACACCCTGTTATTTATAGTTCAAGTCAATGCACTGATGCATGTCTGGGACACGTGATGTCCTGACAGATTAAAACAAACTGAATGCTTTTTAAGATCTACGTTGGACAGGAAAACAAGCACTTTATTTAGAATTCTGACACATTGACACAATGTAGGGCTGGGCAATATCACCTCAACTAAGTTACTTTTTTTATCTCGGACTTTGTAGCGTAATTCTAATGAACTATTTGGGTTATGTACTGACTATTTAAAACAAAAGATTCATGGTATGTAGTCTATAACTTTTGTTAATGCTTAATAATATTAAAATACTGGTCAGTGTTGGGTTGATGGACTTTCTAGATTTCTGAATTTTAGATTATTGAATTGCCCAGCCCTAACACACTCGCTGTTCTCACACGTATCACAATGATTGCAGGTGCCTTGAAATTTGGTTCAAAGCACTATACTCTTTTTATTTGGTAAACTTTAAAGCATGCTTGACCACTGCTTAGCCCTAGTCTGCTGTGCTCTGCTCTCCTGCTTTTATTTCACTGCTGCATCTGCCAAACTGCTCCATAATGTTCCATCATGCTGTGTGCTGTGGCTCATTATGAACCAGTTTTAGCTTGTTATTCTATTCTTTAAAATATCTCTTTTCTCTTTCCTCTTGTTTCCATTTGTCTGCATCAGAGTGGTTTTACTCCTCTGCACATTGCTGCACACTACGGCAACATCAACGTCGCTACACTGCTGCTGAACAGAGGGGCAGCTGTGGATTTCAAGGCGAGGGTAGGTACTCGACTTCAAAGCAGGGACACACACTTAAACAGCACACAGCGTTTGAAGTGGCTGCTCCTGCATACACACACTCAAATACACATATATTACTGTAGACAGGGCTGTAGGCAGGAATGTGAGCTAATGTAAGAGCAGGCTTATGTTTACAGTATGTCCCATGATGTGTAGTCCAGCAGCTGTCTGCACCACTCTTCTGCACATATGGCGCTGAATTGTCTCAAATATTCCCACTAAATATGGAGAAAGGAAAGAGATTCAGAATGAAGAAGAAGAAAATATGCAAACAATTTGGCCACATAATAAACTGACCACTGTTATTCAGCAAACGACAAACAAAGATAGAGGAAGTTAATGACTGGTCTCTAAGTAAATAGTTTCTGGGGAAAGTGTTAAGTGTTTTTCCCTCAAGAGGGGGGCATTGAGCCATTCTTCTCATCCGCTGCTGAAGAAAATGCAACGCTGCAGGCAATAGATTGCAAAGGTTATGTGCATGTGACAAGCGTTTTTTTTTTAGCACAATAATTTACTCTAAAAATACAACAAAAATTTTATCAACAGTTGTGTAATATTTTTGCTTAAAATAATCAATATGACTGTTTCAGAATGACATAACACCGCTGCACGTAGCCTCCAAACGTGGGAACAGCAACATGGTGCGGCTGTTGCTGGAAAGAGGGGCCAAGATAGACGCACGGACAAAGGTACACTCTTTTTAGGCTGCAATTACTTACAATTAGATGATATAATTGCAGTCTATTTTGACACATATTATATAGAATATTTTTTTTGTTTTATAGCTTACTATGTGTGTATAATATAGCTATTACATATTAAAGCTGGGATATTTTTCCTAATGAAGGCATAGATTTCTTCTTTGTAACTTTGGATTATGTCCTCCACAGATACTAATAAGAGAGTTCATATCTCCCGTCACTTGGCAAGATTTTGATAGCTGTTGATAATTAAAAAAATATAATTTTAGTGCTTTCAGCTTTGCAATAACTGTGTGATTCTGTAATGAACCAAACATACTAGTAGAAGTAGAAGTTGTCTTCTATACTGCCTAATGCTTTAAATATATATTTCATGTCTTCTCGACTTACACATGACTTTTGTATTGGTCCTTGTAGGATGGTCTGACTCCTCTCCACTGTGGTGCCAGGAGTGGACATGAGCAGGTTGTGGAAATGCTGCTGGACAGAGGAGCTCCAATACTGTCAAAGACCAAGGTACACCAACAAGTTTCATTGATGGAAATAGAGTATATTCACTCTCTCTGTAGGACTGCAAAAGGCATTTTGCTCATATATATTGCTACACTTTTTGCTGCCAGAACGGCCTATCCCCACTTCACATGGCGACACAAGGAGACCACCTCAACTGTGTTCAGCTGCTTTTGCATCACGAGGTCCCTGTAGATGATGTGACCAATGACTACCTGACAGCGCTGCACGTTGCTGCCCACTGTGGACACTATAAGGTTGCAAAGGTCATCGTGGACAAGAAAGCCAACCCCAACGCCAAAGCACTGGTAAAGGAAAAGCACAAGGCTGAAGGATATCTTTTACATTAGCTATGTAGAAATGTTAGATGATAAGGGACTGTAAACTTGGTCGGTAACTTTGTTTTTGAAAGCGTTCTGTAAATAATAAGGAGTTCTTAGCTAGATTTGGTTGCCCAGAGCAACTGTATAAAGGTTGTAGTGTATATAGCTTTGATGTTAAATGAGTTAACATCAGATTTGCAAACCTATGAAAGAGTAAAATAAAACAATACTGTTTACTCACTGTATCCACACTTAGAATCTATTTGTGCCCTCCTCACTAAGTAAATAATAATGTAATTAAATGTTTAAATACAATGGGTGCTGTTCCAATGGTTAGCAGTGTGGCAGTGTGTTAACTTAAAAACACATCACTGATGTTGGAGGTCTTTCATTACGAGCTTGACACATTCCATTCACACCTGGGAACCACACCAGCCCCAAATGCAGCTTCTTATCTGACCTTTACTCAGTGTCTGTTCAAGGTTAATCAAATGTTTTTCATGTGTGTCACATGATGCAATTGGCAACATATTACACAAATACAGGGTGTAAGAACGCTTTACATAAACCAATGAATAAACTTTATAGAGCAAGCCACTGTCTTGACATTGCACAACCCAGTCTTAATGTAATGGAAGATGTCTGGGTGTGGTTACAGCACTGGGACTTTAAAACTAGAAAGCAGAAGGAGAAAAAAACTGAAGGAAATGAAGTCATAGGATTAAACCAGAAACCTCAGAGTCAGGAGTGTGGAGGCAAGTTGGAGTTGGAGTATGTATTGTGTGTGCGTTGGCGAGAAGAGATTATCTATTTAAACAGTGCACACTTTTTTACTGCTCACAGTTGAGTCAATTATTCCCACACGTGCTTGTCTGGTTTGTAAGCAGAAAAGAGAAAAAAAGAACCTAAAGAGGAGGATATTTTCCACACAGTCTTCCAGATTGGTTTCTGGAGCCTTGCCTCACACACAAACATCTTTTTTTATGTATACTTTGTAGAATGGTTTCACTCCTCTGCACATTGCCTGCAAGAAGAACAGAGTCAAGGTGATGGAGCTGCTTCTGAAGCATGGCGCGTCCATACAGGCAGTCACTGAGGTACAGCCATGTGTGTAAATAATTATGTCTCAAGACTAGGAAGTGTACACATTGTGTTTTATAAGGAATAGAATAAAGGCTATTTCAAGTCGCTTTAGATTGTCCCAGAATTATTCATGTTTCGTATGTACCAGACTGGAAGCCCTGCACCAAAACACTGTTACAATTACATTTACTGTACCACTACACCGAAACTGACTTTCATTAAGTACCTTTAAAAGGTTTATTATTATTATTGATATGCAAAATGACACTGAAGTTTATAGCTTAAAAGTAACATGTTTTAATCACTGTGTCCTTTTCTTCAGTCTGGTCTGACTCCCATTCATGTGGCAGCTTTTATGGGACATGACAACATTGTTCATCAATTAATCAACCATGGGGCTTCACCTAACACTAGCAATGTGGTAAGTGTTTATTGATTAATATGTAAAAACAATGTAAATTAAGAAAGAAAGGAAAATATATTGTCTTACACA
The DNA here is from genome assembly GCA_024349245.1 of Neodontobutis hainanensis. NCBI lineage: Eukaryota > Metazoa > Chordata > Actinopteri > Gobiiformes > Odontobutidae > Neodontobutis > Neodontobutis hainanensis. The sequence goes on along the minus strand of JALDNG010000471.1, from coordinate 88,491 downwards.
CAAAAGCAGGCAGTAGTAAGCAAATAGAGAAATGCAGAAAGAGGGAAAAGACAAGAGGAAAGCACAGTCAACTCTTCAACCCCAACTATTTAGGCGCCCACGCTGTTTTGTGGCCAGGTTTCCGTGGAAACAGAGCTTATGGGACGTCATTATGGTGAACTGGGTGGAGAGAGAGGGGGTCTCCTTCTATTTCTCTCTTGGGACACCGTACGCAGTGTTGAATGAAGAGCACAAGGCAGTTACTTTCAGTACTATCCAAACTTGGACCTCCTTGAATGTTTTGGATTATTGGGAATGTTTCACAAAAAGTTTTTGGCAATAATTTCAATTCCTTCTGCGGTGTGTGTGTTCCAGAGAGGAGACTGCTCTCCACATGGCTGCAAGGGCAGGACAGTCCAATGTGGTGCGTTATCTGCTCCAGAATGGGGCACGGGTAGATGCCAAGGCTAAGGTAAAGTATTCAACTTTCTGCTTTGGGTGTGTTTTTATATTTCAGCAACACTGTATAGTATATAACGTTGTTCTAGATTAGACATGTCAAACAAGGGCCATGTTAGGTCCCTGGTAATTATTTTATCAATTCCACAAATTGGCTGTTATATATAGCTTAAGTAGAAAATGTTAAATAAAAACATATGCATAATTATTGTTGCTAAATAAAAGAAACAGAAAAACACTAAAACATGTTGAAGCATTGTACCTAGACTAGTCAACTATAACACACAATTACCTATATTAATATCATAATGTCGTTCCCAGGATGACCAGACCGCTCTGCATATTGCAAGTCGACTTGGTAAACCAGACATTGTGCAACAGCTACTGTCCAACGGAGCATGCCCAGATGCTACGACAAGTTCTGGATACACTCCTTTACACCTGGCAGCAAGAGAAGGACACAGAGACATAGCTGCAGCACTGCTGGACCAGGGAGCCAATCTGTGCATCACTACAAAGGTAAAAACTTTACACTTAGCTGCTCCAGAATCTTAAGCCTGTATTATTTAAAACACATTAAAGTGGGTTAAAAAGTATCTGTTTACTTTTTGGTGGATACAGTTCATATGTATAAAGCCATAATATACTTGATGTTGCCAGACATTGGTTTAACTCCTGGCTTGGGTTTGTTTGCTCTATGTCATCCCCTCTCTCTAGGCCTTGTTTACTGTCTGGCTATTGTTTACGCTAATAAAGACATAACGCTCAATACACATCTTTAAACAAAGTAAATGTTTTGTCCCCTGCTGACATGTGGCTTAAATACATTGCATACAACACAAAGCTCTGGTGCAGTAGAAGGTTTCCTCATTGCTGAAGATAAAAACAATTGACTCCTGATGTCTTAATGACATAACTAAAAAAATAACACAATTCTAGCATAGCAGACATGACAGCATGAGTGGTTAGCACTCCTGTCTCACAGCAAGAAGCTCCTGGGTTTGAGCCCCATCCAGGGCAGGGCCTTTCTGTGTGGAGTTTACATGTTCTCCGTGTGTCTGTGTAGGTGTCCTCCATGTGCTCTGGTTTCCCCTACCACTATAGACATGTACAATATAGGACTACAGATCTGTAAAGGTTCTCAGTCATCCAGGACATCTTGAAGAAAAGGTTTACCTTGAAAACTGAGTCCAGATGCTTTTACTTAAACCTTTTCTTTAGGGCTACAGATGGAAATTAGCTGTTAAGCTATAGTCTGGTACAAGCATTTCTGCTTCAGCTAAATCTACTTTGTACGTTGTCTTAAAAGAAAATTCTAAAAAATTAACTACATAAAGAAATAACTTCATGTCTAACCTTTGCAGCAAGTTAATTTTTCTCTTCTGTCTCTTTCAGAAGGGTTTTACTCCCTTACACGTAGCTGCAAAGTACGGGAAAATTGAGGTAGCAAACCTGCTGCTACAGAAGGATGCTCAGTCTGATGCTGCTGGCAAGGTAAGACAAACTTGAGAGTACTGTTGGAAGAGGAAAAACGAAAAGATGGCTTGTGTAATCCATCAACAATTGCTATGGTCGGCTATACTAAGTTCACCTATAGGTAGACAAATGGACAAAGCTTAATACGAGTTCATGGAGTTTCCTCAGACTAAGATTATTACAGACATAGCTGTAATAGATGTGTGTAGATTTATTGCACAAATTAGTACATGTATGTATGATTATAATATAATCCATTTAAATCTATACATAAAAATAAACATAGTGACATTGGATGAGATTTGACTTTATTGATCCCACAGTGGGGAAACTCACTTAGAAAATATTATATTTTAAATAACAAAGTGTAGACCCACTCCTGATTTAATGGACTGTTGCAGCACAGTACAAAGAGAAAAAAACTGTGTAGAAATAAATATTAGAATAAATGTAAAAAAGTAACTGTGACTACACACCACAGGTCAACCCTTAGAGAGGAACTACCCTGACCTGGATGAATAAAAAACCAACACAAACATTGCTGCTGCCTAATCCTTTCTCACTAGTCCACAGTGGGGAATGTCACTGTCTAACAAGCCTGTATACCGTATGTATGTGTTCAGAGTGGACTAACTCCACTGCATGTGGCAGCGCACTATGATAACCAGAAGGTGGCGCTACTCCTGCTCAACCAGGGAGCTTCGCCCCATGCTTCAGCCAAGGTAAGAGTCAGGCAGAGTGAGGTTCAAATGCTGTTCAAGTTCATTAGTGCAGCAAAACCTCTCTCTGTCTCTCTGTGTGAAAGCTTGCTGACCCAGTTACTGGCAATTAAAACGCTCTCTGTGGAGGATAGGTTGATAGATGTGTTTTCATTGGCCGTTGGGATGCTGTTTTGATCCCAGGAGAATATCTTTCTTTGTTAAAACACTGATGTTTGTTATTCAAAATGAATACATACTGTTTTAATACTTTTTACAAATGCATGACATAGAAAATAGACTACAATACACAGAACATTAAAAACTGGTGAAAAGGTAAGTTGTGAATTGTTTTATAAATGAATATGATGACGAATCAAGAGCTTTTGCAAACACTGCAAGGGCACTAAGCAGCAAGGCTACTTCAAAGAAACTTCATCTCCTTCATCAAAATCAAATGGAAAGATATTTTTGCTAAATAGTTGTAAGGATTTTATTTATTTATTTTTGTACACTATTGACTAGAAACTATAAAAGCTTTTATGCCAGTTATGCTAGATTATAGATGATGTACTCTTTTGCCCCCAGAACGGTTACACACCACTTCACATTGCAGCTAAAAAGAATCAGATGGAAATAGCCACTACGTTATTGGAGTATGGTGCATCCACTAACACTGTAACACGCCAGGGCATCACTCCATTACACCTGGCAGCACAGGAAGGCAACGTAGACATGGTTACACTACTGCTGGCCCGGGACGCTCCCATCAACATGGGCAATAAGGTAAAGGATAGACTTAAAGAGATGATATTTATTGTACAACATTTTTTTACTCACATGTTTTTTTTTTTTTTTTTTTAAATCTGTCCGTTATCTTGATCCTCAGTCTGGTTTGACTCCTCTCCATCTGGCCGCCCAGGAGGATAAAGTCAATGTTGCTGAGATCTTAGCAAACCAAGGGGCAACTATTGACCCAGAGACTAAGGTAACGATCACTTAATTAGTTTCTCTTCATAGTTTCTTTTGTGATTACATACAAACCAACCTCCCTTGACTTATATTGCCTAAGAATATTGGTAGGTCTTTGAAAGCCAGTTTATAAGTTTTATGTTTGTGAATCTACTGCATAATAATAATTTTAATAATTGCCAGTCCCTTGATTGAAAATGCTCTATTTGTATTTGGGTCATAATGGCCATTAATGTGGTAATTTTTGACCTTGCAATAAATAGATAATCATTATGCAACTGAACTAAGCCATTTCAGGCAGCTGAAGGAATGGCTATCCTCAGGAGAGAAGGCTTAATAAAGAAAAGACAATTATAATTGGTGATTTTATTTTCTCGTTAATGAAATAAAACAAAAGCAGGTAGTGTTAATAAATTAATACGGCTACCATGTATAAGGAAGTAACTAATGGTGATTCATCAACAACAGTTGTGTAATAATAGAGTTTGTTCTCTTGTTTTCAACAGTTGGGTTACACTCCTCTTCATGTGGCCTGTCACTATGGCAACATAAAGATGGTCAATTTCTTGCTGAAAAACCAGGCGAAGGTCAATGCAAAGACGAAGGTATATAGATATTTCAGTGGTTGCTATGGTTCTTTGTAGACTTTGTCATGTTGAAGAGTAAATGTCTTTGCTGTCTGGATGTTTGCAGAGTGTTTTTTAACCTCACCATGTGTTTCTCTGTCTGGCTTTTCTGCAGAACGGTTACACACCCCTCCATCAGGCAGCACAGCAGGGACATACACATATCATCAACTTACTGCTGCACCATGGAGCATCACCAAATGAACTCACTACAGTTAGTACACTCTCAATTTTTATGTATTAAATCCATATGGATCCAGATGAGCCATAATGTGCATCTATTATTTTTTAAAACCAACCCAAGACCTCTAATGTCATGTGTTTTCATTCAGAATGGAAACAGTGCTCTGTCCATCGCCAGACGGCTCGGCTACATCTCAGTTGTGGATACTCTCAAAGTCGTCACTGAAGAGATTGTAACTACTCAGGTGAGACTGTGTTCCCTTATGGTAACACTGGCCTTTTCATTTTAAAAGAGCATCATGGAAGAAAAATAATCAAATATTTGCCACATTTGCGCTTTCAGAATAAATTACATCTAATGACTTCTGAACATGCTGAACTTTATGCTGCATTTATGTTGAATTTGTTGTCCTGGGGATTTGGATTGCCAGGCACACCACAAATCAAAAAAATTAAGCACTGCATAAAAACTGGCACATTTTAGATAAACAATTACATTTCTCTCAACAGTATTTTCTAACCAATTAAAATTACAGTGATGGAAAGGGATTCCAGACCCAATTCATTGGGCAGGGTCTTTTATTTTCAGTTTTATAAAGTTAATGGGTGTGGCTGGCCAGGCTAATAAATCACAAAATGGGTCATAGCACTGCTCTAGTTGAGACGTGTCTATTTACGACAAAAGTTGTGTGTTTGAAAATGTAAATAAATATGGACATAATAATCAACTGATTCCCAATTATTTCTGTTGTGTGACAGACTGTGACAGAGAAGCACAGAATGAATGTTCCAGAGACGATGAATGAAGTGCTGGATATGTCTGATGACGAAGGTAAGGAGGACATTTAATGACTAAAAAAGTTTTAGCTAGACATTTAGCTAGAATGAGGTCAAGGCCTAGAGGAAATTTTCTCTTGGCATCATGGAAACATTTACTTTTTGTTGCTTCGGGATCTAATTTTGTAGTATACAATCACCCCATCTTGTTTTTTTTATTTACTTATTTTGTTTTAAGTCATAATTTATTTTTCAGTTAAATCTAACTGTTTTCAAAGTGACATGTGCTTAGTATCGTATGGTGTTACTCAAGTGTGATTTTTCATTTTGCAGTGGATTTTTCCATCATTTTTGTTGTTTCTCTAACCTTTTCCTCCATCCCAATCATACAGTCCGTAAAGCCAATGTTCCTGAAATGATCACAGACGACTATTTATCTGATGTGGACGAAGGTATTTTCTCATCTGTGTTTTTCTCTGCTTCATTGTCACCTCTTCTTTTGCTTTGCTTCTCACTTCTTGATTATTAATTATTTTTTCTATAACATCTCCTTAGTCTTTCTGGTTAGAGCAGTATCTAAATGTTAGATTTCCAATAGTGACTTGTGTGTTTTTTTTAATAGGAATAAATGGGATGGTTTATGGACTCTAAATTCAGCATGAATTGTCCTTTACTATATATGTTTTTTTAAGGTTTCTTTTATACCATCATACTACAGTTAGGACATAGTACTGTGGATAAATACAACATGCAAGAGTAAAACAAGTTTTACTAAGTTAAACAGTAATATTTGAACTATCTGTGGGCTTTAAATCGCAGCTCATGCCTAGAAAGGAGTTTTCTCCTGAATTTTGTCAGTTCAAAATGCAATTTTGTCAGCCCTGCGACCAACTGTCATTTGTCCAGGATGTACCCCGCCTAAGGCCCTAAGCAGCTGGGATAGTCTCCAGTCACCCGTGACCCCTAATGGGACTAAGCGGTAGAAAATTAATGATTGAATGAAAATAAATGCAATTAATCATTCCACTTGAGCACTACCACTTTGACTATTTCACACTTTTTTTTGCCGAAGCCTACAGTACTGTATTGCCAAGCATTGCAATGCAGGTTCTTTTGCCTTTCTCCTGGTTGCCATGCCAACTGTCTGCATTATGGCATTGTGGAGTGTGTGACAGATTTCTTTTCATTCGGTGGAGTAGACTGCACACATACACTTGATGTTTTGTCTTCAGTGGCTTGTTAGCGACGCTTCTATTGTAGTCTCACACATTAGAGCAAAGCAAACAGCACCGTGTCAGCTGCTGCCGTCTGTCTGTGGACATGGGTCTCTCTCTAAAGGGGGGCCATGTTTACTTTGTGCAATTCTCAGTGGGGCCCAGAAGCAGTTGAAATTGAACTTTCCACTGTAATGTGAATAAGGCTTATAACTACAAGCCTGATACAGTATTTAGATATCTGTATCAATAGTTTGTTTCATTTCCACGTCGGCCCTGCGGTCTTGTTGCGTGGTTGATAAAGAATAGTAGGCTTTCATTGTCAGGTAGTCACATGTTTTTTGCTGTATTTGAGGATTTTGCTTTTGGAAGATGTCAGCTGCTTGCAGAAATTCCCATGAGATCTACTTACTTTATCAAGTATAGTTTGTATTTGTCAGTAAAGGAAAAAAATGCAAATGCTTTCAAAATAAGTAGCTATATAAGTACATAGGGTTTAGATGGAGAAAATACTGTTGTTGTTAGAGCCCAAACTTAGACTAAGAGCCGATTCTTTTGCATTTGTATTTTTTGTGCAGGTGCTACAAAAGGATTTTGAAAGTGCTTGAAATGTTTTTGAATTTGACCCCAGCTGCTGTTGTCATTTACACCAAAGCAAGAGGTCAAGACTTGCTTTAAGATTTATTTCTAGTCATTTAAGATGTGGCTTCAACAGACCTTTGTCTAGGTGCTAAAACATTTCATGAAAAGTCTTTGTTTATTTGTGCTTTAACAGAATATGATGCTGGAAATATCTACATCGGTTATTCCTGTAAGTCCCAAACATAGACCTAAAATAACTAACCCCTGTAACAAGTTTGAAGTGTTTTGTTTGTGTGATTTTTCGCTGCCTCTTTTTAATTCACATTTGCACAATTGCGTGTGGTGTTGTTGCTTCAATGTTGTTGTTTTCTGTTGTAGAGCTTTAGTACTGTGTCCAAATTCTGTTCTAAATTTATAAGTGAAAGATGAGTTACGCAAGTGCACACACATAGCAGCTGTGTAGCACTAACTGTTAACATCTCCAATAACAGTATGAGTTAAATCAGGGCGGTTCTCGAACGATGCAGCACATATGACTTATTGGGTGTTTTTTTTTTTTTTATCTGGAAAAAGCAATGAGCAGCAAAGTGTGTATAGGCATTTAGACCTTAATTCTATTCAATGTGCAATGAAAGATTAGTTTCAAGAGTCTGAATTTGGTTTAAAGGACAGCTGTGTAGTTATAACTACGTATTATATAGTCTGCATTAAGTAATAATGTACCTAGTATTGGTAACGTTGTAGTTTCAGTTAATCACCCTTCTTTCACATTTGTGGTAATGGGATAAACTTAACTGATAATGGCCTTGATTGGATTTGTTTTTTCACTTTCTCATTATGAAAGTAGACCATTGACATTAATTGTATGGAATCTACTCTACTTCGTGTGAGCAGGAAAAAGTAAATGTATCAGATGTTGCGGCTCTTCGGTTACACTGAGCAACACAGAGAGCACTTTTGTTGACATTACAAGTGCCAAAACATTAAAAAGATTCACTGCTGTAGTTCCTATAAAAAGCGTTCTCCTCCTTTACGCCTATCTCTGTCTTGAAAGATGACTCATTGTTCAAGGACAGCCTGGTTTGGACCATATTTACACAATGTACTATATTCTCTCTATTTCATAATAAAGGATAAAGCTTCTCTCCAGTGAAAAAAAATCGTTGTTTCCTGAATAGAGCTGCGTACAATTAGGTAAACCTGGGATTGCTATGTTGACTTTTGTGATAATGATTTTTTGATTTGTGTTCTTTGTGATGTGGATATTGTTAATATTGTAATTACAATTTATTTTTTTTAATATTGTGGCGCCCTGGTATAGACTGTCTTGCACTTATATGTCTTCATATCACCGCTTGAATCCCTTCATAATAGTGTGAAATTAATACTCTTCTACTTTGCTGCTGGATTTCAACCAGGCAAAATAACACTACAACAAATGTATGTTTTTTGCGTAAAATTTTCAAAGGGAGGTCAAATACTTGATAAGCATTTTTAAAAAATTAAATTTACTTCCATTGGGACAGCACACAGTGTAAGTTAGACGACAACTTCTCAGTCACACACCCACGTACTATTTTTGTCCCGCAGTGAGTTCTAGGTGTCCAAAAGTGACACACAGTGGATAATCCGAGCGCAGGGTGGGTAGGCGGGAGAAAGACGATCTGTTTGTGTGAGAGAGAGAGACATAGTGATAGGCAGTGAGTGTAAAAGGGGTGGGAGCGGGACAGTGCACGCATGAGCAGGAGGTGAGGGGAGAGAGACAGAGGGTAGGGGCAGACGGGGATAAGGGAAAAGTAAGTTTGGAGACCGGGACACTTGGCTAAATGAATTGTTTTAAAGCGAGAGGTGAGTTCAATGCCGGAGTTTGGTATGTAAAGTTAATGGGGAGGGTGCCATAGCAGCAGCAGGGGATGAAGGGGACGTGAATTGTGGAGGTGCGGGGTCTCTGTTGCTTTGTGCCCACTGGAATGCTTCCCTTTCTCTTTCTCTTCACTGCATGCACTTGTTCCCCCCTCTCTTCTTTCTTCACCCCTCCACTATTGCTTCCAACTTCAGTCGGCAAGGAGCAACCTCTGATTGGGAATAACATGCTAACTGTTCTTCTCTAGGGCTTGTAACGTATGGTGGATTTTTTTTTCAATAAGTCCTGGATTGGTTTGGCTGGTTTCTGCTGCTGTGTTTCTTGTGCTTATACTTTGCCTTGATAACTTCAGCCTTGCTTGCAGCCACATGTACTCCTACTGTCGTTACTATTATATGTCTATTGAGTTTGTTCATGACTTTAAAACTTTCCAACTAGGAGTTTTTGTGTGCAAACTTTACTCACTACTGCTGATATGTTTTCCGTTATCCCCTCAAACAAAAAGCTTTTAGTGACAGCGAGACTTTTGTTTTACTGTGTGTTGGTGTCTATGGACAAAAGCCTAACTGGAAAAGAGCCTCTGGCCAAAAGCTGCATTGATCAGTTTACCTAAAAGAGCTGATGAGGCCGGCATGGACACTGGCATTCGTAAACATTGTAGACAGTATATATAAAACATACTAATAATGAATGCAAATAACATGATGGTCCTTTTGCTCTGATTCATAAGGTGACGATGATGACGGGGACACAGACAAGTATCTGGCACCCCAAGACCTGCGGAGCTGGGCGATGATTCACTTCCTCAAGAGGGCTACATGGGTTTTAGTGTTGGAGCACGGTCGCAAAGGTAAGACAATTTAGCTATGACTTGGGGCAATTCAACAATGGCATTACATGAACCTCTCTTTAATACAGAAATATAATGTAAAAAATTTAGAGTAACAGACTGTACTAGAAAAGTAGAAACATAACTTATTTAAAAAATTCTCTGTTTGCGGTTTTAGGCAAAGAAAAAAATATTTTAACCAAAAAGCAGTTTGTCCAGCGTTAAATAAAATAGCAGGATTTGTAGGAAATGTTGTGGTCATCCTGTGATAGATTAATTTGGTGCTGAAAACATAAGAAATGCACGCTTGAATAACAACTTTTTTTGCCGACTTGATGTGTATTGTATTTGACTTAAAATTTGGTACTTTCATTAGTTGCCTTCCTTTTAGAGTAAGATAGACTGTGTGGAGAGAAAAGTCACAAACAGTCATCCACGTTTAACAATTAAACAGGTATGTCTGGTAAAGCTATGTTTGAGTATTTATTAGCAATTAAAGTGTGTTAAAAGACCAAAGTTGACAGAGCCGATAAATGCTTCAAATGAAGGCAAGTTTGGTCCATGTAACAACACATATGGTCCATTAGTGTAATCTATAAATGTATAAATGAAAGTAGAGTCTTTTATAAGGGTTTTGCTGCTTGGATTTCTGTTTATTAAAGCAGCATAAGGATCTACAGTTTTTAGATAAAGGGTCAATGCTATGTCGCTCTTTAGCTCTCAGTGAGACGGGCTGTGAAATTATTGACACACACGAGAGGCAGGGTATTGAATATCTGTGGAGTGACAAACATGGGCACAGAGCCACAGGAAATTAGAGCTATGTTCAATAGCAATGGCCTTGAGTGCTGGGCCAGCCAAATAGTGTGTGTTCAAATGAGAATTAAGCAATGTAGGTTGTCTTGGGAACTGGGAAACTCTTTTTATGTGGTGTCAAGGGTCCATTTTATGCGCTCTTCAAATAAATTTTACAGTAACTTTCATCTCAATGTATACTTAAAATGATAATTTAAATTATAAATTAGTTTAGACTCTAGATCAACACTCACCAGTCTAACATTTAGAATGTGATCTTTGCTACCTATGTCCACTTACTGTAAATAACTATAATAATAACTGTATTTATATAGCACTTTTCAAAAACAGCGTTACATAATTCTTTACACAATCCCATTAAAATATGAAAATATATATCTAAAAAGCCATCATCAATATAAAAGTTAATAAACAGTTGCACCTGGAAAGCTCTCTCTAATGAATGAAATGCAAGGTTAGTCTAACTAATCGAAGGGGAATGACCTCAGTTGCTGTGGGCTTTTGAGTGCTCAGCCAGTAACCAACCAAAAGGCAAATACTGGGTCAACTGTCAAAGTTCTTAAAAAGGAAATATTTTTGAATATATACTACACGTGGTAGCTTTCTGACATTGAATAAATCTGGCTTAAAAGATAATAGCAGTGATTGTAAAAAAAAAAAAAAAAAAGTGCACCTCTGCTCTGGCATTTGTCCATTTTTCTTTCCACTCCTGTTTTGTTCATGATCTTTTATTCTCTCCTCATGTTTGGTCTAAATTGTAGTCCAAAAGTCAGGTAAGGCTAAAGGCATGACAAAGGGTCCTCCTTACAACCCCTCCCCTATCCTACCCTCACCTGTTAACTCCCGATATCCCCCAGTTCCCTCCAAGTATCATGACTCTGTTGCCCAGTGTAATCCATGTCCCTATGTTTGACTAACATGATTTCAACTAACTGTCCTGCAGACATGTGTCTCGTGGTGTGATATTTATGTCTTAGTTTATGTTTTAAGCTGCACATAGTTCTTTGCTTATAGTAAAATTCCTGTTATGTGAAATGTGACTTTAATTTATGCCTGAGTCGTTGTGCATTTGTCACAAAGGTGGAGCTTTGCATTGTGTTGGCTTTTGTGTGGAGTTCTCCTTCACTGAGCTTCCAGGGACCTGAACTGAAACTGATCAGTTTTGTGTCAAGCTTGTTTCCTAAATTCTGCATACTGTATGTTTGTTTTGACCATAGCATTCATGTTGCGTGCTCCTCGGAGCACAAACTTGTGTAGGGCAAATAGCTCTGCTGTAATTGCAGTTTGAGACTTTGCAGGCGAACAGTCAACACATGTCACTGCTTAGGAATGCTCTTTATTTACCTCATAAAAGTCTGTTAGAGTCTGCACACCCATCATCACAAACATCTACACTGCATACAGCCACTGACAAATGTACTGTACAGGCAAAGTCATCATCTGAAGTTTATTATAAAGATTGAAAAATAGCATTCATTTTTCCAGGTTGTACGTTGTGTAGCTTTATGGCAAGCTTTTGTGAAGACGAGTTTCATCTTGGTTTTGGTTTTCTTGGTTCTGTGATCACTGTAATCTTGGGTCATTGCTGATTGTGTGAAACAGGACAGATTACTGACACACTGTAGTCATAGCCAGTGTATTACATACACTTTACTTGATATAGGCCTTTAAGTTGCTGACTTAGATCTTGATGCTGGCACTGTCTAAACTGTAAACATAAAAACTCACATTTGGGATAAAGATAGATTTAGTAAATTGAACTTATGTGTTAAAACTCCTGTCTCCTACCACACACTGAAGTTGTGCCAACAGCAGATCTAATGTTATAGCATTGGTAATACTCTGACTATGGGTATCTGATATTTTAGAAAAAAAAGTTTCTCTGTTTATCACTGGAAATTGTATGTTTACTTTTACCTGTTCACTAAATTTGCCATTTTAACTTTATTTTGCAGCGCCTCAAAATATACAAATACTCCAGGTTACGCCCTCCGGTGGTTTATCTAAACGAGCCATATCAGGTTCCTGGAAGCTGCATGCATTTAATGTGTTTGTGTTTTTTTTTGTTTTCTGTTCACTTTCACTTCTCCCCATCTCCACTCCCCTTTTCCTACTCCTCTACCCCTCACTTCCCACTCCATCTTTGTGATTGTTGTCTTGGTAAACCCCTGCCCACTACCACAACCACACCAAGCCTGCGTTCCTTCAGTTCTGATAGGTCCAACACGCTGAACCGGAGCTCTTTCGCACGGGACAGCATGATGATCGAGGAGATGCTGGCCAACAAAGAGGTACATACGCAGGCAGAAATATCCTTCTTGAGCATCCAAATGAGCCAAATCTCATCTTGGTGCCTTGCCAAACATCAGGTTATACACCAATCCTCTAACGCCTGAGATGTTGTTGACACTATTGCAACCAGTGTTTGTAACATTTTACTGAAAAATACTGTTAAGATTTGTAATTAGTGCTTCTATGTGAGAAGGATTACTGTAATGGCCCAGTTCCTGAATGTGGCCAAATGACTCACAAGGTAATGTTGGAATTTAGGTAAACCCCAATTGAATATTCTAACTAAGTGGGAAATAAGCTGTAAGTAGACTTTTCTGAAACTATTGTGGGAAGGTTTCCACTGTGGAGCGATGCCCAGCACACTCTGCCAGCAACATGACTTCTGAAACTAAAAGCTGATAGATAATTGGTTATTTCCTCTCATGCTGCACCAGGCGCTTTGTAAGGAAAAATCTTTCTTTCTAGAGCACCACAACAAGGTACCCAATACCTAATAGAAGATTTTTATGTCATGTATGCATGTGGGAGCTTGTATTTTGCAAGCTCAAGGAAATAGGATATTTTAAGTTTAATTTTGTTATGTTGCAAATGCAATGCCCATTTTATTTAAAGCATGATTTTATATCTGGTTGCTCAATGATTAGATTTTAGGCATTTCAGAAAGTAAATATTCTCCTTTGCTAGATGTTCAAGTTGTTTAGTTGAAGTGCATCGAAAGAGAATACTTATTTATTCTTGAAAAATTACAACCTGTTTATTTTTCAGTAAACAGTATGGACATTGGTCTTTCAGATGTGTATTTTACCCCACTGTATTTCTCCAGAACCAATCCCAATACTGTGGCCATGCTTTCTACAAACATTATCATTTATGCACTGCTTTGCTAAAAGTGATTTTTGTTTTTGTTTTTTACATTAAATATTTTTTCACAAAATGCTTGATAATTTTTCCTTATATTATTTAACTTTTTCTTCACAGCATTTGGCAGTGGCTAAAGACTGCGACTCTCTGCAGATACAGCTGGACTCGGATGCAATGGATAATGTTAACCTAGTTTCGTCACCAATACACTCTGGGTAAGTAACACTGAGAGGGCAATGCAGGATATTTAATGTTTGTACATTGTCTCATTGTCTTGGTAAGCTTGCTCAGAGATTTCTTTCCAAATTTGCAGATTTTGTACTCACATTCTAAACTTAATGTTAGCAGAAATTACACTTCATTCCTTTGCACTAAACCTTGAAATGGAGGAGCTGCAATTTCAAATATTCCTTGGTAATCATGTGCTCAGTGGCTATTTCTTTTTTGACCTGTCCCTCCTGCATTGCTTTTGTCGTCCATCTTGCAGTTTTTCCTCTCCGCTTCGCAGTACGACAGCAGGTGATTGAGTGTGACTGGTTTTTCTTGGTTTCACCAACACTTTTTCTTGTTTGGGTTTTTGTTTTCCTGTGACCTACACACACCTGTTTTGATTTTCCTTCATAACATCTGTGTTTGATCTTCTTACACTTTAACCTAATTACACCAGACAAAAGGGTTTGGCTGTTTGTCGAGGGGATTTCTCTTGTTATTTGTCTCTGTCTGAAGAAAGGTGCAATACTAGTTGTTCATTTTAGTTGTCCATTAAATGAAAAGTGATATTCCAGGTTGCAGCCAGGTTGTATGTGGTACTTGTGTACAGTAGGTGTGTTAGCTGCAGTGATAGTGTATGTGTGGACTAAAGAACTGGCCTGCCTCAGAGAAGCAGGGCACTGTTGAATATAAGCATATGGTTTAGGTAAAAGCATTTTGAATAAAAAAAGTATTTAGTTCAAATTGCACAACAATTGAATGATTGTTTAGAAGTATGTTACAAAGAGTTCTCTTACAGGACATTATTTTTTTCAGATGAACTTTTGGGCAGAATAGACTGCTTCTCTGAACCTGACCAGTTCTCCAAATGAAGTCCACACACAATCCACAAACTACAAGTCAAACACTAACTATACAGTTATACTAAACAGTTGTACCACATACAACAAAACAAAATAAATTAACATAGATTGTCACAGCTGCAGTTTTAATGTAGACATAATTTAAACATCATAGATATTTCTAAGGTTAATTTACAAAACAGATAATCACTGTTGTCATGAATAATTTTGGTATTACACAATATGAAATATTTTTGAATATTAAATTTTTTGCAGTTTTTTTTACAGAGTTTAGGACATTTAACAATCGTGCAATAAAAAACAAGATTTATTCTAAAATTTAAACAGTAATTATCTGTTTTTGTAACTTTTCATCCATACCTTCTTTCAGCAAACTAACAGATATGTCAGTTTTTTTGCATGGTGTGTTTGTGTGTGTGTGATAATTATTGTAAGTGACTCTTTTCTTTAAAAAGGGGTTAAACACACATTTTTCTTACATACAAACCACAGGTTACAGTTGAGAATCCTGAGTTGGCATTTTGTCTTTGATCCAGTTGTTAAGTGCCATGTTTTTATTGGCTTCTATTTATTTTCTATTTAATTTGAAACGACAGCCACAACCAACACAGAATTCTCCACATTTTATTGAGATTTTCTCTCACTTATTTTGTGTGATTTAAAGACCACCGCATGGGAAGGGTCCCCACCTTAACTAAAACTCTTCTTTTCAGCAGTGCCCCAGTTAAATCGATCTTCACTTTTATTAATCCTAATCTTCTCCTCCTCCTCCTTTTCCTTTTTCACCAGGTTTCTGGTCAGTTTTATGGTCGATGCTCGAGGTGGCTCCATGAGAGGAAGTCGTCACAATGGTATGCGTATCATCATCCCGCCCAGGAAGTGCACAGCACCCACTAGGATTACATGCCGACTAGTCAAGAGGCACAAGCTGGCATCTCCTCCCCCCATGGTGGAGGGAGAGGGCCTGGCCAGTCGGCTGGTCGAGGTCGGACCAGCGGGGGCTCAGTTCCTCGGGTAAGAACTGTTTCCAGTGAGGGTTTTAATTGTTTTTGAGCACTTTGACTTAGTGACTTGACATCTCTTGGCTAGCTTTTTGCCATTACCATTCCCAACCATTCGCCTTTATGTTTGAATGTGTGTGGTTTGTGGAGGAGTAAATGTTGTAATGTTGGGTTTCAACAGCAGCTTGGACTGAGATGATATTTTTTTCTTTGATTACATGTTGATGAAATGTTGGCAGAGTAAAGGCAACTTCACATTTGCACAGGTTTTTTTTTTGTGTAGTGACATTTTAAAGGCATAACATATTATTACGTATACCTTTAACTGTAGTTTTTAGAGAGATAATACTGGCAGTTATCAATGTTTGAAAAGGTTGTTTAAGACTAAGTCTGAGATTCAATATACTTTTGAGCATTTTGGCCCCCTTTAGTCCTATTTCAATCCATCTACTCTGTTTGAACCTGTGGTCAGTAGGCTAAACAATTTTAGATAATTATCTAATTGCAATTTTTTTCAATCAGTAATGCAGTTGCAATTATTGTTTTCTTTCTCCATTTTTACACATCTATAATCAATAAATATAACAGAGACTTGGCCTAACAAACTCATGTTTCTTGTGACCAGGCCTATATGTTGTTCAGAAATTTGATGATGCATGATGAAATTTTTTACCTTTTAAATCACACTGGATTAGGCTCATCAGCCTAAAAGTTAAACTGTGTGGCCTTTGGTTTTTCTTCTTGTGGTGAACTTTATTTTCTCTGACCGTGATTTTCTTGGAGGTCCTCAAGACCTTCCCAAAGGGGGCCCTAAATATGATTGTAGCCCATGGTCCTATCTGCAGCCGACCATGCATGACGCATTTTTCAGACAAAGCCTTAAGGCAAATATAGCTGCATTTCTCACAACACATAATTGCTGCCTTGAAAATCTTGTATTTACATCCCTACTCCCATGTCAGTATTAGGTCAGTTCTCACTTTCCTTTACACCAGCCTCTGATTGGTCAAAACTGCACTTCCACATGAGACCTGAGCCTATGTGTGAAGTCTAAAGGGTCCTAAGTTGTCATTACTCTTGTCAAATTTAAAGCTCAGATTTTTAAGAGGTTGTATGGGGTACTTGCAGTGCAGCCACAGTATAGAAAACTGGACACAGACAAAGGAGTGTGCATCTTAAACACTCCTAAAATTATAAAGTTATATCCCAAAAAATCCAACATTAATATTGCATTATATATATATAGACTATATATTTGAAAATTGTATAGTCCCTAAAATATTATGCACAAGTATCTTATGCAACAACCATCTGAGTGAAAATGATCAAATCTAGCTCCTACTGACTTGCGAGTGTGTGTTTTGTGCCTCCCTGTGTGTATACCTGTGTGTGGTGTGTTTGTGGACACAGTAAACTCCATCTTCCCAGAAAGCTGCCAGCCCTTAATGAAGGCGAGAGCCTGGTTAGTCCAGTGCTACAGCTGGGACCCAGAGGAACTAGATTTGTTGGGTAGGAACCAAACCTAGCATCCCCTCAGCTCCTATTCTCCGTGTACCCTCCCACCTCCTCAGGGAATCACATGACTCAAGCTGACTCATGCTAAGAATATTATTATGTATCCCATACCTGTCGACTTCTGTTAGGAGCAATCGTTAATGACTGTCACGTAGTTTTGGGAAGAAATCGAGTATCTAATCTAATCTACACTAATATACAAGTTGAGATGCAGTATTCCCAGCACAATTATAGTTAACTGGTGAACTTCATCTTCTTCCTAAAACTACAAAATGTACCACAATTAAATACCATTCAGTTTCTTGCCACTTTAATTTACAGATCTTTTTTTAAGAGCTTTTAGGTGACTTGTGGGGTCACTAAAAGCAATGATTTGAATGGCTGTGTGCACTGGACTTGCGCTTTTTGGGCATGAGCCTTTTTCTCCCGTGAGCATCATCCTGCTTCTCATGATCGTTGTTAATTTACCTCACCTTTTGACGTTTTTTTTTTTACCAACAATGTATATGCTTTGTGTTACCAATTTCTTACAGAGCCATGAATATAATGTTGTTTAACATTGGGGCAGTGATGAGGATTTGAGGTGGAGAATAAGCACAAAAAGCTAATTGTAATGGTATTAATTTTCTATCAATTTTAATGCATTCTAAACAGAAACCTTGAAGGAATTTGTAATAAGAAAATTCAAAAGTGATGGGCAAATATTAAGATTTTTTAATATATTTGTAATTCTATGTGGCTACTGTCTACAGTAAATGTACTTAAGTAAGGGTGTTTGCGATCATGCCTAGTGTTTCAAAGGGCTGTGCAGCTTTCTCCTCCTTCCCCTCATTCCATCTCATCGGTCTCGTTATGCCTTGCCAAAATATTGCATTTATTGTGACTGTCCATTGAAGAGCAGCATGGAGGACACATCTGTCATAAAAAAAAAATAACACTTCACAGTCTGCATTTAAGTTGAATATACAATGTGAAATTAAAACTGGCTAATTTAAATGTGTTTGTCAATGGCCAGGCCTGTAATAGTGGAGATCCCTCATTTTGGCTCATTGCGAGGACAGGAAAGAGAGCTGATCTTACTACGCAGTGAGAACGGAGAAACCTGGAAGGAGCATTTGTACGACTGTAAGACAGACGACCTTAATCAGATTCTGAATGGGATGGATGAAGGTAAACAAAGCTGTACCTTTTATTAGTTTCTTGTTTTTTATACATTTTGTTTTAAAATGTGCACTTTTTTCAAAATAAAATGAGATGTGATTCTGTCTGGTTTCAGAATTAGAGAGTCCAGAAGAGCTGGAAAGGAAGCGAATCTGTCGTATTGTAACAAAAGACTTTCCGCAGTACTTTGCTGTTGTGTCTCGGATCAGGCAAGAGACCAACCAAATGGGCCCGGAAGGAGGCACTTTGTGTAGCCGGAGCATCTCTTTGGTCCAGGCCTCTTTCCCTGAGGGGGCACTGACTAAAAAAATTAAAGTTGGTTTGCAGGTAAGGTCTATGCATACATATGTTCAAAAGGTCTCAATAAGCTCAGCATCTGATTAAATGTACACAATACGTACCACTAAAATATATACTGTGCCCTTTGTAATAGGCTCAGCCAGTACCTGATGAGCTTGTGAAGAAAATTGTTGGTAACCGAGCAACCTTTAGTCCTATTGTTACCGTGGAGCCAAGAAGAAGGAAGTTTCACAAGCCCATCACCATGACAATCCCAGTCCCACCTCTTTCAGGGGAAGGACTCACTAATGGCTACAAAGGAGACTCTACACCATGCCTCCGCCTGCTCTGTAGCATTACAGGTATTTGCAGAATTTTGGTACATTTTTTTTTATTTATTTGCTCACTTTAAAAAGGCTCATGCCAACAGCAATTAAAAACCAAATTACTTTTCTCGTGAGTGTTTACCTTAGCTCCATTTCCATAAACATTTTTTTTTCATGTTGATGTGAAATATTACATTAAAATATTTTCAACATAAAGTGTAGCAAACATCAAACTCTTGCTGTCGGCTGTTTTAAGTCTCATTAACCCAAACCTAGGGACAGAATTGTATAGGATAATAAGACAAAACAATTCCTCTAACAAACAAGAGACATACTGTAGATATAACAGCAACATTTAACGGACAGCAGTGAAATGTCTGTGATGAAAGGGATCTATCACTGTTGTATGGTTCACAATTGCTGTTATTGCTGCATTTTGTTTTCTCTCTGGGTGGCACTAAAGCCACAGGCCACAAGAAAAAGCAAGTATCCTATACAGAGCCCCTAAAGTCTAAATTTACACAAAATGTATTTGTTTCTCATCAAATAATGAAAACACACCTATTTTATATATATTTTGTGATACTTTAAATGAAAAAAAATCTTGTGTTGTTTTTGATATTTGATGTAAACCACTATTTTCAGGTGGTACGTCGCCAGCACAGTGGGAAGACATCACAGGGACAACGCCTCTGACTTTTGTTAACGACTGTGTGTCCTTCACCACCAATGTTTCTGCCAGGTAATTTTCCAATCTAACCTTTTTGTTTCAATCAGTTGTGTTTATTCTTTGGTTGTTTAATAATTGTACTGGTCATGTAGGTTCTGGTTAGCCGACTGCCACCAGACCCCAGAGACAGTGGGGTTGGCCACTCAACTGTACAGGGAGTTGATCTGTGTGCCCTACATGGCCAAGTTTGTGGTGTTCGCCAAAATGAATGATCCAGTAGAGTCCAGACTCAGATGCTTCTGCATGACAGACGACAAGGTGGATAAGACGCTTGAGCAGCAGGAGAACTTTGAGGAAGTGGCCAGAAGCAAAGACATAGAGGTATGTTTGAAATAATATAAACAATGCAGATTAATGCACTGTGTTGCTTACTCTCAATATGCCATTCCAGGTTCTCGAGGGTCGGCCCATCTATGTGGACTGCTATGGAAACTTGACTCCTTTGACCAAGGCTGGTCAGCAGTTACTTCTTAACTTCTATGCCTTCAAAGAGAACCGTTTGCCATTCTGTGTCAAGGTATTGTATTGATATCAAAGACACATTACTTGTTGCATATAGAGAGTATATGAACCTGCCCCTTCCTTTTCAGTAGAAAAGATGTGTGTAGTTATGTGACCTGCTGTTTTCACTTCATATTTAATGTGGATGGGTCAAACTGGTCAAGACCCATTCTATTAATGTTAATGGTTCCTATGGAGACTGTTGTGTTGTTATATTAAGTCATGATTGTTTTAGTCATGACCTACTAGTTTTTATCACATTTTACCTTACCACAGGCAATAACCTATTTCCTGTGCTTAAGCTTAATGGCAGAAAGCTATTGATTGACCTTTCCTCTGTATTAGCTTGACTAGTTTACAAGTGAACTAAATCAAGGTTCATTCTAAGGGCTGTAGTACCAGTAATACTTAAAAATGCGCTGTTGTTGTAATGATATGTATTTGCTTTTTCTAAATCATAGAAATTTTGTGACTTGTGAAAATGCAGGAACTATATATATGTATTGACAAAGGTTGTACATTTAGATAGGTATGTTGTAGTAAGAAGTTACATCCAACTAAAAATAAAAACAGTACATTCAATATGGTTAACTCGTAGGTCCGAGACCCCAGCCAAGAACCGTGTGGCCGTCTAACTTTCCTCAAAGAGTGCAAGAGCATCAAAGGTCTTCCACAGACTGCAGTGTGCAACCTCAACATCACACTTCCTGCAGTCAAAAAGGTAAGGTCTCATTCAGCACCATTCTCTGTTGTCACATTCATAACCATACTCATGGATAGGAAAGTTACTGCCCCCATTAACACGTATAAATTTAAGACAGAGAAAGACTATGGCCAAGATGCCGCCACTGTGTCTTTTATCTGTTTAAGGCTTCTCTCTGTGTAAATATTGGTTATCTTTGCAGTGGGTTCTTCTCATTGGCTGTTTAATTTATATACCTTTTGTTTTGGGTGACATGCTTTTGGCTGAGGGCCTTTGCGGCTGCTTTTGTGGCTTGAGTTCATTTGCTGTTTTTGCTTCTGCTGCTTTATACTTTTTTGTGGATGTTTGGGCTGTATTATTTGTGATTTCTTTGCTCATTTTGCTAAAGAGGCTTCTCTGCAGAGAGCTTCTGCCAGTCACTCCTTTTTCACACCCTGATGTTTTTTCCCGCTCCATTATGTTACTACCCCTGTTTCTGCATTGCATCTTGGGATCCAGGATATGGAGTCAGATGCTGAGGAAGAGGTAAACCACACCCTGCCCACTGTGTGCTGCCCTTTTTGTGCAAAATCGCCCTGCTTTGTACATTGTAGCCTTATCCTTTTGCTTTCCTTTCTATACAACCTATAGTTTCTGTTTGCATGCCATTTGTTCCAATTTGTATAAATCGTATCCTAGCAATAATAAAGTGTAGATATTTGTGGCAAAAGCTAGAACATTCATTGTTAAGTTGTAGAGTAATTAGCAATATATTTAAAACTTTGAGTGTTTTCTACATTTCTATGAACTAACCAATTTCACGACATAGCAGCACTTCCTGTAAGTCATTGTATCAACAATTTGCTGCTGTGTTGAATTATAGAAGGGTACTTTGTCAATACTAACACTCTTATGGCGTTATTCTCCAAATGCTGTTGATTTGACAGCACCATACAATGTAGGGGATGGTAGAACTGAAAGGTGTTGTATTGTTTGCTATTGTTGCAGACTGAAAAGCCAGAGAGACGTCATACCTTTGCATCCCTAGCCTTACGTAAGCGCTACAGCTATCTGGCCGAGCCTGCACAGAGTGAGTTTGATATTTTTACTAACAATCCCTTTAATAGATTATAAATTTAGTTTATTAACAAATTCACTAAATCTTTATAATTTGACATCAAAATGTAGTTAGTTGTGATAAGATGAATGTAATCAGTGCATATTCTTCACCCCACATGACATGCTCTGTCCACATGCTTGTGTACAATGTGGTACATGGTATTTTTGCATGGGTTAATCAGTGGTTTTCAGTTTTGTGCTGTGCTTGCCCTACATTATGAGTTGAATGTCTTCTGGGTTAATTTTCTAGAGCTGAATTTACAAATGTTTTATTCAAGCAACATCAAAAAAAAACTTTGACTTACCAGCACAATGGTAATAGACCTTTAACAGGGGGTCAAAGTTAAATTTGGTCTATAAATTTACATTTGTCCCCTTTTGAGTTTGAGTTCTGAGCTCCTTTTAGAGACTTAAGTGGGACAAAAAATGCATGCTCGGCAAAGTTTTGACAAACTCTGCTTGACACCAAACTGCATGAGAAAATGGACCTGAAACACTAGTCTATAATAAGCTTTTTATTATTATTATTATTATTTATTTTTTGGTTATATTTAAGTTATTTTATATTTTCTGCAGCCCATTGCTTTGTTGTATAATGCTATTTAAAAAGAAACACATATTTCTGGATCAAACAGATAAAAGGCACTTAAAAAGCAGGTTTACTTTAAAGCAAGAAATCCATGCTAATTATAGAACACTTAAAGTCCAAAGAGAGAAGTTGTTTTGTGTCTATCCTGGTGCATCCGTCTTGTCATTCTTTCGCTTTCAAATGTTTCATCTTTCATTTGAATATTACTTTCCTTGCTGTATATGCTTTTTTAACTTATTTATGTTGCTGTTGGGGTTATGTGTTTCTTATAATCCTGACTTGCACAAACATCTTTTAATATTTTCTCCTGTCGGAGTTAAAAATTACTTCATTAAACTAATATTATTCCTTAATACCTCGACAATGTCACTGACCAACTCTTCCTCCTCTGGTCTTTTCCTCTTTCATGTTTTGTTGTTCTTTTTTCTTGCCCTACATAATTTTATGTTACTCCACATTCTTTGAATTCTTTTTCCCATTTGTTTCACACCATTCATTTTAAACAATTCACCTGAAGAAACAACTGTCGAACGAAGTGCACCAGCAAGACCACTGCCTGCTGGTTACCCTCACAAACCTGTCTTTCCAACCAGACCTTACCCATCATGGTCGACTGCTCCTATTACCGTCCCTGGCCAAACAAGGCCAGGTGGACTGGGGGTACAATCACCTCTTCCAATTCACCGCAGCCTCACCAGCTGGTTCTCCACTAAAATCATCCTGGACCTTGTCCTCAGCACCCCTGCTATCAAAACCACTTTGGGAGCTCAATCACAAGTAACCCCCATCCCATCCCCAGTAAATCCTGCTGCCGACATAGTGTCTTCATCCCCTGTCCGGTGTAGGGGTGTGGCTTCACCCATTAAAACTGTTGTTCAGCAAGGCCAATTCCCAGTCCAAGGGTCTGCTAGCCTTGTCTCTTCTGGAAGCCCTTCTAAACATGGTACAGACCCAGCATCTATAAAGAGTCTTGCATCAGCTTATACGACCAGAACTTCCCCACTTCACTCACTTGCTTCAAGCTCTACTCCAACGTCACCAAAGACATCCTTAAACATGTACAATCTGCCTTTTAAATCAGAAACCGGAGCACCTGACCGGTCCTCTGCTAAAAATATCTCCAGCATGTCACTTAAATCCTCAGTAGACTCAGCACTATCATCGCGTGGTGGTAGGTCATCCCATTCTTCAATTTCCTCAACTGGACAGACCACAATGGCTTCTTCAGAACTGATGAATGGATCACTATCCCCAGTCAAATACCCTTCCTCCTCCTCTACACCCTCCTCGCCTTCATCTCGACTTGTCTCTGAGAGAAGCAGCAGTCTTCAGGAAAGAATTCAAGCCACCACACAGGCAGCAACTTCCAGTCTCAGCGCAGCCATAAATGAAGCCATAGACTCGTGTTCTGTCTCAGGCTATGGCACACTCAAATCAACGTCCTCCACACATAGATCTGCACCAATAAGCTCGCCCTATGGCACCCTCAGATCAGGAGTACCCCCTTCCACCTCGACAATTTGCTCCAATAAATTAACGGTGCCTGTATATTCATTAGTGAATGTCATTCCAGATTCCCCTGTCAAACCTGGACCAGGTTCTCTTAAAATGGCAATGCACACTTCCGCTTTTGCCTCATCCTCATCATCTTCTTCCTTGTCTTCTTGTGTGACTGCAACAAAATTAAAATCCCAATTAAAATCTCCTCCATTTATCACACCTCCCATTATCCTCCCAGCCGCTACTTCAAATCAGGAGATACTAAAAGATGTAGCAGACATGAAAGAAGATTTGATGAGGATGACAGCTATTTTACAAACAGACACACAAACAGCAGTTAAAACTGTTCAAACGTCCCACATAGGTACACCTAGAGAGAAATTAGAAGATGAGGAGCCCTATACTTTAGTTGAGAAAGTTAAGGAAGATTTAGTGAAGGTGAGCCAGATACTACAAAAAGATATAGGCAAGGAAAGAGCCTCTGAAGACGAATGGGAGGAGTTTTCCAAAGATGAGATTGAGGAGGCACAAAGACTCTCTGAGTTTTACCCTCAATTTGAGGAAAGCAAGCTTCTGCTCAGGCACCAGGCCTTTTCAAGTAAAGACATTGAACTGGCTAAAGTTGTAGATTATCTGACAAATGAAATTGGCGCTAGCTCACTCTCCATAATGGCAGAGTTGAAAAGTAGGTATGAAGAGGAGGTAAGACGAGAGGGGGAGGAGAAACAAAAACGTGTCCTTAAGCCGTCAATGACAATACAAGAAAACAAACTCAAAATGCCACCCCCAGTTTCAGCCATGCACACCTCTCCCTCAGAGAAGGATTTAAGCAAACTAGCTGAAGGGGCCGAGACTATTTTAGAGTCACCAGAGGATTTGTCTCATGAGCAGGATAAAAGTCCCCTGTCAGACAGTGGCTTTGAGACAAGGAGTGAAAAGACCCCTTCTGCACCCCAGAGTGCAGAAAGTACAGGGCCTAAGCCTTTGTTTACTGACTCACCTATTCCTCCTTGTGTAAGTGAGCCTAGAACTGTAGTCATGGACGAGGCTGCGTATGCAGTTCCTGCCATTGAGCCAGATGCAAGTAGATCAGCTCATGCCATACAGATGATACAACCTGGGGATGATTCAATGATGAACAAAAGTGTTTGTCTTAAAGAGGAAACTCAAATCACCACGACTACAAGGATGCTCTACCATAAGCCCCAGTTGACTGATGGTGCAGAAAGGATAGAGGAGAGCATGTCAATGAGAGATATCATGAAAGCTTTTCAGACAGGAAGGGACCCATCACAAGAACTTGCTGGGCTTTTTGAACACAAAGCTAGCCAGGATTCTGTCAAAGGTGATGAGCTTACTCCTAGGTTTCTAGACAGAGATGTAAAATCTAAACCAAAAGTTGAAAGGATAATTGAAGTTCACATAGAAAAAGGGCACAGCACAGCTGAACCAACTGAGGTTATCATTAGAGAAACAAAGAAACATCCTGAGCTCTATGTCTATAAAGGAGACCGTGGATTTAGGGAATTTATAGATTACGATGATGTTCAACAGGAAGAGGAGGAGCTCAATGCTGAAGTGTCACTGCCTTCCTTCCTGGAAACATCACGGGTCAACACTCCTGTATCACAGGAGGAGGACAGCCGACCCAGCTCTGCCCAGCTCATAGCGGACGACTCGTACAAAGCTCTTAAGCTATTAAGCCAACACTCAATAGAATACTGTGATGATGAGCTCTCAGAGATTCGAGGTGAGTCATACAATTTTGCAGAGAAAATGCTACTTTCTGATAAACTTGATGCATCTTCAACCTCACAGTCTGACACAGAGGATACTGTAATTGAGAAAACCGACACCAAAGTACAGAATCTGGTAGCCGTAGCACTGAGAAGACTAGTTCACAACAAGGAAGCCCCAAAAGGGGATCATCCAAAGAGGGTTCTCCTAAGTCAAGTAAATATTTGCATAGGGATGAGCCATCCCAATTTGATAAGGTGACAGTCCTCCATTACACAACCGAACCTGGAAGTCCTAAACATGCTGTGTGGATGCGATTTACTGAGGATAAACAGGACAAGAGTAGAGACAATCTTCTTTACGAAGATAGGGTAGACCAGACTGTAAAGGAGGCTGAAGATAAACTTAGTGAAGTTTCCCAGTTCTTCCGTGACAAAACAGAAAAGCTTATTGATGAGCTTCAGTCTCCTGAGAAAAAGCCTTTGAAGCGGCCGGTAAAAGAACCAAGGTCTTGGCCAAGCTCTGTTTGCAGTAGCCCTGAAAAAACACAGCAGAAGCCTAAGGCAGAAATTGAGATGTCACATAGTATGTTTAAAGAGCCTTCTGTCAGCAAAATATTTCCTAGCACCACAGAAACAAAAAAGACAAGTTCCAGTTTACCAAGCAGCCCCCAGAAAAGTGCCATGTCTCATGTACCTGAGCCAAACAAGTCTAGTGAGTCGGAACCTTCTTCTCCAATAAGATCAACGTCCAGGGTCAGTGCTGTGAGGATGAAGTTTGAATCTGCAGCCCAAAAGCAGGCTAGTCAGGCTAGTCCAACCAAAATACCCCCACCTGTCCAGCCAAAGCCATCAATAAAAAAATTGCAAGAGAGTAAACTACCTGTTTTTCAGTTTGTGTCAGATGGAAAAACATCAAATGTATCAGAAAGGAGTGTTGTTGATATGGATGTTATAAAAGAAAGCAGTAAACCTACTTTGGCACCATTACCATCAAAGCCCCATAAACCTGCAGAAAAAAGCCAGTCGATTAAAAAAGTTAGCGACAAGAATGATGAAGCTAAGAAGGGCACAGAAATACATAGCTTTGTTACTCAGGAAAGCAAAGGGATCAGTAAAAAAATTGTTGAGAATGGTGATGAGGTCAAAAGGTTTGCAAAGACCATAAAATGTGAACCCACTCCCAAAGAAGCTATTGTTGAGGAACAAAAAACAGATGCAGAGCAACAGTTAAACAAAAATCTTAGAAAAAAATCTGAATCTCAAATTCCAGTGAGGACATCCCCTGCTTTAGATAATGACTCTACAAAGAAGCAAGCACTAACCAAGCCTTCGCAAATACCAACATTATCTAAGAATAAAATAGTGCAGCATGGAAACAGCCCCAAGAAAAACAGATTTGACCTTTGAGATTTTAGATAATGCCCTCAAAGATTCAAACTCCAACAACCTTACCAATCCCAGAGAGATGCTTGAGAAAGTCATAACACCCTCACCTGCAGTGACCACCAAAGAAAATTTCAAGGGTATTAAAACTTTACCAGTATATGTAGGTGTCCAGGTCGGCAGACAAGCAGAGAGAGATGCCAAGGGACGCTGCATACAGTCAAGCAGAAGTCAAATAATGCACTTAGTCCTATTAGCCCTGATGATGACACACTAGAACAGGTCTCCTTCATAGACAGCTCAGGGAAAAGCCCTCTGACCCCAGAGACCCCCAGCTCTGAGGAGATCAGCTATGATCTCACTACCCGCACCCCTGACTGCTTTATTGGATTTATGCCTGGGAAACCAAGTCCTATTATGGAGGTATCTGAGGAATCTGAAGAAGAAGAGAAAGTAGTTTTCTCATTTAAAGAGGCAGTACCAAAAAGCAAAGCTAGTCCTGACACAGAGGCGGACCTTGCTAATGCTAATGAGCTGGAACGGCATGTTAACGACAATGAGCAGGAGCTTAATAGTCTGAACAGATTACAATATACAGGCAGTGATGACAGGCAGAATGACACAGGGCAAGAGAGGCAAGAAGTCTCAAAAAACAAAGGTATTGCATATATTGAGTTCCCCCCTCCACCTCCATTAGATTCAGCTTCAGAAAAGTCTGACACAGAGAGGAAAGGCTCATGTGCATCATCAGAGACTGAAACAGATATGATGGAGGTGAACCTACAGGAAGAACATGACAAGCATTTTCTCAAAGAGCCAGTTATATGCATTCAGCCACCCACTCCCGTACACTCCGGGACAGACGACAGTCAGACAAATGCTCAAGAAGAAGAAGCAGATCAGGAGGAGGAGTCAATCTTCCAACCAATCCCTTGTAAAAAATTAACCTCTAACAAAACAGAGGAGGAGGAGGATAAGAAAAAAGAAAGGGTATTGAAATCCAAAAAGCATGATAAAAATGGGAATAATAAAGAACAGAATGGTACAAATGGATCTAATGGTAAAGGAGATGAGTATGAATATGAACAAAATGGAAATGACCAGTCGATAACGGATTGTTCAATAGCCACAACAGCTGAGTTTTCTCATGACACTGATGCAACAGAGATTGACTCATTAGATGGATATGAACTTCAGGATGAGGATGATGGCCTGAGTGAGCAGGCAGATTTAAAACTATATGGCAACCCAGACAGTCGAAGAGATGTCTGGGCCTCTGACTCTTTTAGGTCATCTGACCGATCTTTTCCTCCAAGCAAACTAGAAGTGATTGAAGAGGAGAAAACCCCAGAGGACTATCAAAAGGATATTTGCAAAAAAGATATCCCTACAAATGGAGTAAAAAGCAATGATGTTAAAAAAGATGGGCTTAAAAATCCCGACCAGAAGCCCTCAGATAAAGAGGGATTTTCAGACACTTACTTTAGTTATAAATTAGAGGAAGAGTTTAACTCCACTTTTAAGACTGTTGCCACTAAAGGGCTGGACTTTGACCCTTGGCCTAGCAAAAGTGGAGAAGATGATGTTGATGTAGGAGGGACAAAGGGGGGTAATGGTGAGCCTAAGCCATTTGGACTGGCCGTGGATGACCAGTCTCAGGCTACAACACCAGACACTACTCCAGCCCGAACACCAACGGACGATAGCACGCCGACAAGCGAGCCAAACCCGTTCCCCTTCCATGAAGGGAAGATGTTTGAGATGACACGCAGTGGTGCAATTGACATGAGCAAGAGAGACATGGTGGAGGAGAGGCTCCAGTTTTTTCAGATTGGTGAGCATTACCCTTTGGCGGGCAGGTACCGAGTCAGGGATTTAGAACTAGACTTATCACATGATGATCAGGATGACACTCAGGACTCAACAGAGAGCTTCCCACAGATTGCTATACAGCCTACTACAGTGCAACTAGAAATTTCAAATGGGGCTAGCTGTAGCATCACATGTCATGACTTTCCTTCTCAAAAAACTGAGCCCACATTTTCCACTTTTAGAACAGGATCTAAGTTTTCATGTGACAATAACTTTGATGTTTCAAATAGCACTTCCAATTGTAGAACAGCAGGCACTTTTGATTCATCTAATTACATAAACTCAACCTCACAAACCTCAAGCTATTCAACATATTCTAACTATAGTACATCAAGCATGACAGATTATTTTAGCAATATCTCATTAGGAATAATGAATTATTATTCAATCAACTCCTCGGTGGTACTGACAAAACTCTGGGCTCTGTTTGACACATAACATTCATAGCAATATAAGTAGCACCATCCTAGATTCCCATAATATGTCTTCAGATTCAAATCAGGTGGACAAAGCTGGCTGTTTTGAGCCAACGCCACAAGAGGTTAGCAGAATAGAAGCACACTTTAGCATGTTAGAAACCAAAATCAGGGGAGATAGGACTATCACTAATGTAGCAATAACAAACACTGCCGCCAAAGAGGGCAAAACTAAGATATGCATGTCGAGGTTACCAGTTAGGGTACCTAAACACAAACTATGCATTCAAAATTCACCAATTATTATAGATAAAGCACAGCAAACTCAAAATATATCACTAGGAGGGAGCAATGCAATGCACACAGTAAAGAAAACATTTGACCATTTTGAGAATTTGTTTCCTAAAACAAAAATTCCAGTTATGAAACCAAGGGTTTACGCTTCCGGGGAGAAACGAGTTGGTACAAAATATGTGGTTAAGGATAAGGGCATTAAAACTGCCAAGGGTAACCAAATACATAAAAGTCCTAGCATTAAATCAAAAATAGAGAAAAGCCTGAAAAGTAGCAATGAAGCATGTAGGAAAAAGACTGATTTGTCATCGGTAAAAAACTTTAAAACTAGGCCCGGTCGTAGCCATTTGAACCGAGCTGACAACAAGGCGGGAGTGACACACTTAGAGGAGAAATCACTGGCCACTGAGGACGAGGAGAGCCGCACCAGGAACACTTCCTGTCACAGCCATCTAGGAGTTCCTACCCTTCACCCACCTGCACCAGCACCATCTCCACCACATCAACACCGTCAGCTAGCCATGTGACAGCTGAGGTATTGCAGGCCAGCAGTGAAAGGATGTGTAGGCGGACACTTGGAGGAAAGAAGCACAAGAAGGAAGGGAGTCAGGTTGATCAACCAATCACGGCTCCTGTCACTGAGAGTTTGTAAACTCTTTCTAAACCCTTGTTATAAACTATACTAGTTCTCTATGAGATGCATGTAGCTGTTGTGGACTGTGGGTGCTTTGTGATGTGATGTGTTCTTGTCTCTTTCTAATCGCCGTCCTTCTCGTTATCAGTGTCCTGTGCTGTCTCAGTATGGCAGGCGAATAGATCAACAGACTGTGCCTCAATTAGGCTCCAATGCTCTTGCTTTTAGCCGAGATACTGTTTATTTAGTAAAAGGATAAAGTTCCATTATTTGCATTTTCAATGACTACATTAAATCAATCTACAGAATAAGCAGAAATTAAGAAAAGATATTAAACATAAATGCAAAACACTCTAACGCCAATGCAACAACTGACAAAATTATATTCAACACTATTTTGGCCCTTTCTTTGTGGATTAATACAATTTAATTTGTTGGTTATATTGCAGCTAACACTGACATACAGACTATATTACCTAAAACAATAATAATCTCTTTCAGTTTTAATTGACAATTTAAAAAAGACGCTCTAAATCATTCATTTATATCCAGTCCGTGGGCCTTAATGACAGAAAGGTTTAGACCAAGTAATTTCCATTTTTTTTTTAATTTTGTGATATTTCAAAAGTGCCCCTGTAATTAGTTTAATTGCTAAATGAAATAGAAACATGGAGTAACACTAGTATTTAATTCATAAATGAACTGACATTAAAGATTGGCAATATGGTGCTTTATGCATCACACCAGCTGCTGACAATGTGCTGTTTAGTTTCACTCTTCGTTTGAGATAAAGTTCACGACACCTCTTAATTCACTGAATATTTTTAACAGGGAGAGGTTGTATGGTACAAAGTTGTGCTTGCTTTGATCTGTTTGCTTGAGTTGTAGAGGTATTCTTGTTCAAATTTCTGTCTTCTAAATCACTGAGAAAACAATTCATCAGCTGAGCTTGAAAATCACACACTGCACTTCAAAATGTTGTCATGATATAGGAAAACTTAATCAGCTGGTGACTTCTGATTTTAAGTCAAAGCAATGGATTGTTTTCTTCAGTTGATGGGAATGTTGCCTGATGGTGGTAGTTTTGAAAAAAGGTGTGAGAATACTCAGCCTAAACTTTTTCTAATACTTACTCAACAACTTGAATTTGAAAGTAAAGTACATCTTTCTTTCTTTTTTATTTAATTTTTTGTCCTTGTGATCTAGTACATAAAATTAATTACCTGCCCACAGATACAGACTTTTTTTTTGCTTAAATTTAATAAGGCTTGACAAAGACAATATAGTGTTTGGTTCCAACTCCAATAGGTGAACTGTCAATTAACCATATTGGAATTTTACTATAAAAAGAAAAAGGTAACGTTACATTTACAACACCAGTCACACAATCTTTCTTCTTATTACACTTTCTTATTTTATTTTTACTGTTAAATAAATAACCAGCATTTCTCTTGCTCCTCCCTGCCTCTGGATGCCTCTCATACACAGGCCCTCAGAGTCCATGTGAAAGAACCGACCTCCGCATGGCCATAGTCGCTGACCACCTCGGACTCAGCTGGACTGGTGAGACAGGCTCTTTCATAAAACATACCTAATGATACAATTGGCAATTGCAGCAGAGTCAGCTTTATTTATATCAATAGACAGTCTGCTAGCGTATGGGCTGTAGTCTTTGCATTTTGCAAAAGCCATTTTCAATATTGTAAACACCCACCCTGATGTAAAAATTTGCACTTGCACTAGCTTGAAATGCATTTCTGTTGCGGTATTTGTTGGCCCCTGGTGGTCAAAATACTAAATATATGATCAGCACTGCAGAGGAATTTATTTTCATCTAATGCTTTAAACTGATAAAGGAACTATAAATATCACCATCTACATAGCCAAATACACTTTATATAAACTGTACTATAAAAATCTGAAATTGTTAGATGTTGCCAGTTCGAGTAATGATGAAACAAAGAGACCAAAATTACTAGGTCACAGGCACTGCATAAATGATGTCTGTATTTAGATGTATTCATAAGAAAGGTGACAAATTGACACAAATAGTGTTGTCTTCAAAAACAAATATTCGGTGTGGCCACTGCAGTTGAGTCTATCCCTGATTACCTGCAGCACTGCAGCACTGCCCCGACGCCTCGTGCGTGTGTTCTGCTGGGTGTGTCTGTATGAGCTGCACAGACTTCCATTTGAAGTATGTCAGGAGTTGTGTGCCTGTCTGTCTGTACTGTGAGTTAGTGCTCCATCGTAGAAAGGAACCTAATTTATATTTAATGTGTGCTGCTGTTGCAGAGCTGCAGATCTACTGTTCTCATGGCTTTAATTTATAGCAACTGATTATGCTTGTCTGCACACAAACACTTTGCAAAAGGTGTTTTACACTGTGTTTGTCAGCTACAAGGCCTGTCCAAATGACCATAAACAAGAAGGCAAAAATATATGTATCAACATTAAATAGATATAAATAATCTCAACTCAAATTGTAAAATCTCTCTCTGTCCTTGGTTTGTGTTGCAGAGCTGGCCAGAGAGTTGAATTTTTCTGTGGATGAAATCAACATGATTAGAGTGGAAAACCCCAACTCTCTGACAGCACAGAGCTTCATTCTGCTAAAGAAATGGGTGCACAGGGATGGTAAAAATGCCACAAGTAAGCAGAATGGCATGGTTATAGTATTATAACATGTATAATGGCATCTATTATTTTATTCCTGACTTATCACCTACTCTCTGTATCTTTCCAGCGGATATTTTAACAACATCGCTGACTAAGATCAACCGGTTGGATATTGTGACTTTGCTGGAAGGGCCCATATTTGACTACGGTAACATTTCAGGCACACGCTGCTTTGCCGATGATAACGCAGTATTCCTGGATCAGTACGATGGTAAAGTGTAGCCCACCCTAGCCAAACTCTATCCAGTCTATCTCTTCAGTCTATCCCTTCATCTTTCTTCACCCTCGACCACTCTGAGCTAAAGTCAGGCAAAATCAAAGACTAAAAAAGGTTTAACCATCCAAAAAAGCAAGACATTTTTAGCAAGTTTGGTCAGTTTGAGCTGGCTGATAGAAAAATAGTAATTTTTATTGAGTAATCATCTAGTTCATGTAAATATGAAATATATAAATATATGCTCCACATTCAAAGTTTGTACTATTTGGGGGGCTGCTGTTGATAAATGTTCAAAAGCATGAACTTTAGTCAACACTAATGGATTGGTGCCACTGTCCTGTCTGATATTTTGTATATGTCAGATGGCATTGGCACTTACTCATAATTTGGTTTAGTAATAGTTATGTTTATGTGTATATAACTCAACAACTATTAACTAACACATCAAATCTTGGTTAACCTTTTTCAAAATACATAGAAACATAATTACTAAAACCAAGTTATGTTGCTTAAAGTAGTTTGGCCAGTCTGTCTTTCTCTTTCTGCTTCTCTTTCTGCCTCTGGTTTTAAATGGTAGCTACTGACACACACACTGAAGGCCATTTTGGAGCTCTGACATTTATGAACGTTTAATATGTCCCATATCATTTTTGTTGACGGGCTTCAGTATACAGGTATCAATAGTGAGCAACATAAGGCAAATTGCAAGCTTTTTTATTTATTTTATCTAACATGAAGTTAACCTTTATGCTGCAAATGTAGTGAAAACCATATTGAAGGAATTACAAATCTGCATGGCTTTTGCTTTGTTGTCAGAGGCTGCCTGCTCTAATGTTGTTGATATGTGGTGGTCTTTTTAACACATCTTAGAGCGTCAGCCAAAGTTTTAAGAGCGCTTTGGCGACGCATAGATGAGTTGAAAATAAATCACTGTCTTTTAACTCTTTGTGTGAGACTGCTGTTAGCTCTCATGTAGCTGTCATCTCCGGGTTTCTCCGAGCCTCCTATAGCCTTCGCTGTAGCTTCTCCTGCTTTGAGACCAGCCTCTTCCTCCTACTCTTCATCGCTTCTAACTCCTAATGCAAATTCCCTTGTGAAGCGTAACCACACTAACCAGCCTAACCACTGGCTTAACAAGCTAATTTTGGACAGCTTTTGGATCCAATCTTAAGTTTGGATGCTAGAACCACAGATTGTACATTCATGTATGTACATAAAAGAGACATAACAACACCATGTGGCAGCAAGGCCCCTACAGTTCTTGGAAGTCATGCACAAACCAAGTTCTTTTTTTTTCAAACCAATAATATAACTGTTTATGTTTTACTTTCTCTATACATTGTAAACCTCCATGACAAAGATCTGAGAGCCATATTAACTAGTTAAAGAAACCACAGAAAAAGCCAAGTTTGCTTCTTCAAAGTTGTCACTGCTCCTGACTAAAACACTAGTTTGCTTATCAACGGGGATAAGCAATACTTTTGCTTCTGCAGCTTCAAGTAGTTCATTCATTTCCATCTCATGCATTAACTGTCTTTTAACATGCAGTTTGTTTCCATCCGAGTCTTGTCTAACTGTTGTTGTCTTCTTGTCTCATGTGAACTGTGTCATAGCAATAGCTCCAAAACGTCCTAGTTCTCTTTCCTCAGTGCCAAAATAAAAACACACCTCTCCTTCCTCATTCCTACTCTTCCTATTCTTCTCCTATCATTCCCACTCTTTTCTTTACTTCATTTCCTTTTACCACTCCTACTGCCATCTCTACTTCCTGTTTCCCTCTCCACCTTCTATGCCCCCTGTGTACACTCTTCCCATTGCACTCATTTTCCTTCCTCCTCGCAGCCTTGTCTCTACATTCTTTTCCCCTCTGCTTTTCCCTTGCTCTGCCCAACCACATCTGCATCTTCCTCATCTCCTGCTTCTTCTTCTTGTCCGTTTACCCCTTCTCTTTCCTCTTCCTCTACTCCTCTTCCGTTTCCCCCGTCTTCTCCTCTGCCCCCTGCTTTGCCTTCACACTTCAGGTGTTATTGCTCTGTTCCTGAAGTCTACATCTAGATACTAATAACTAACTCACTTTTGTTCATAAAATTGGGGCTAAGGTTATCCTTGAGCAATGCCTCTAAAAGTCATGTCAAATGTTCTTCATAAAGCAGAGTGTAAAGCCTGGTGTAACTAAGTGCTTTTGTGGTGAAACAGTAAAAAAAAAAAAAAAAAAAAAAACAGTAATTGAATGTCAGAGTTGTATCTTTATATTTTGTCTTCCATTTCCATCTTCTTGTGAGACACCTGTGTGTCAATATGTCTTTTGTGTTACATACTGGTCTGTATGTATAGCACTTGTTCAGCAGTATGAGGTGTTACCTAAATATTGTAATTATACACATTTTTGATGTTGTAATGTTTTAGTAGCAGACTTTTATCACATATTGTCCTTCGTGTTATACATTTTAAGCACTGGGCCTCTCTTTTTACAAAACTATAACTGGCTAATCAGGTATTTTCACTTAATCAGTTTGAAGCTATAACTGTAAATTCAGGATTTTTGTGCCAACCCAAATTTTCAGTCTTCCCCATAAACCTGAATGACAAACACTGCTATATTAGGATATTCAGCCTATTCACAGTCTGTGTTAAAGTGTACTCATTTTAACATGAAGCATTTAAATTTGCTTACTCCTTTAATCAATGAGGTTGGTTGGAATTAAGTGGGTTAATAAACATCGTTGTGACACAGGCGGCTCATCAGATTCTTTATAAACAACTAATTAGGCTGTCAGTAATTAGTGCTGGCTTTGTTTGGGGGAAAAAAAGAGAAAATCTTATGGTAGCAAAATTAAATTGAATAAATTGACAAATGCGCTATAAAATTTGGTGTCTGCTCTTCTCAAAAATTCAGTTTGAAAAGCGTTGTATGATGTATTAGCCATATTTAAACTCTAAACTCAGCTGCTTATTGCCCTGATGCTTCTGAACAAGTGCTACATCTAGTTAAAGCCACTGTTTCTATACAAGTGTCACATCTCATTCCATCAATCCCACCACTCTATCTCCCTCTTTTCCTTTCTTTTCCTTTCATCCTTCCATCTCTCCCACCCCTCCTTGTCTAATCCTTTACTGCTACCATCCACTCAGGATACCGCAATATAGATCTGGAGCTGCAGACCCCCACAGACCTCACCTACGAGCTCCCCACCCCCTGCGTTCAGGCGTCTTCTTTGATGAAGCTCACGTAGATTCCCTTAGCAAGACGTCCGTTACTTAGACCTAGCGACCTGTCCCTCACTCAGACCACCAGTACGTCCAGCAGCGACCCTCTTACGGTCGTCCCAGAACATGGAAGCAGTGCCAAAGACCATCCCATTGCAGAATCCAAAATAAAGGTCTCTTACGAGAGTCCAGATAATGACAGAAGAGCAGTGGAGCAACATGGAATCGACAACTGGCATTTAGAGAAAGAAGCCAGTGTATGTGACGTGCTTCCAGTCAAAAAGGAGGAGGAAGAGGAGATGACCCGGGAGAGGATACAGAGTCTGCTGGAGGACATAAAGCTAGAGGGAGGCTTGGAGGACCAAGAGATGACAGAGGAGAGGGTCAGTGCCATTCTTGAACAAGTACGGCAAGCAGAGAAAGACATGTCTTCAGTTTCAGGTTGGCGAGAAGAGACACCTGGTGCCGCTGTATCTGCAAGACCCGACAGCCCTGGGGCCGCGGAGGGCAGGTAGGTGTGCTCACCTACAAAACACTGTTGTCTTCCTCTACCAAAGATTTATTTATTAGGCCCGAGCCGGTGATAGCCGGGAGGGCCTATTGTTTTTGCTCGGATTATTTTTTTTTATTTTTTTTTTTTATTTTATTTTTCTGCAAAATGATCCTCAATTTGACCCAGTGAACATGCGCGAAAAGTCATTTTTATTTGGCCCAAAGTTCAAGATCGGCGAAAAATTTATGTATTTGAAGTCGCCGAAAAAAAAATATGAAAAATGACTCAGTGGCGACCCCTAGAAAAGTCAAAATACATTGGGCCTATGGAAAGTGAAAGTACATTTTTTCCAATGTTGAAATACAAAACTTGGTACATCCATAGAACACGTCAGGGCAAACAGAAAAGTCTATGACAGCCACAGCGTAAACTCAACAGGAAGTCCGCCATGTGGGGTGAAAGTCGCGGCCACCTAAATCGCACCCCTTACGCCAAAAGATTCAACTCATTGTTTTTTTGTCTAAATGGCCCCAATTTTGGTGAGTATCATCTAGACACATGTGCCAACAAAAGCTGTCATTTTGTTTTTGATATCTTATCGGTTGTGGGTGTGGCAAGCCTGTAACGAGTCGGCCATTTTTGTGGTAATAAATTATCCGTTAACTCTCAAACGCCTTCTCGGATCAAGTTGGACTCAAAAAGGCGTTTGTGCACATTCATGACGTGAACACAAAGATATGTAAATAAAAGGGTTAGCTTTAGAAATGGCCCTCTAGCGCCACCTACAAACTTATAATGGGACCCAAGAATTTAGTATGTCATAGAGACATAAAATTTGGCACACACATCACTTATGTCATGACGAACATAAAAGCTAATGACAACCACCCCCTATTTATAAATGTGTTGCCATAGCAACGGCGCAAATATGTGGAAAAAGTCAATGGGAAGGGAAAATTTTAGTTTGTCCTAGGCAAATGAAACTTGGTACACACATCCAGCATGGGCTTATGAACATAAAAGCCAATGGGGACCACACCCTATCACACACGAGAAGGCGGCCATTTTGAATTGAAAATGTGAACCGGGTTAGAATACACCTCACTTTTAAAAATTGACAGAAAATAGCTGCTTCATTCAAGAAACACCAAACTTAGGCAAAATGAGCTAAACACTTGTGTGCAAAATAGACAATGCCTTTTCTTGTTGTTTTTGCTCAATTTATATTTTTATTTAATTTTTATTTTTCTGCAAATTTTTCTGCAAAATTGTCCTTAATTTTGACCCAGTAAATGTGCGCAAAAGTTAATTTTATTGGCCACTAAACTTAAGCCTGGCAAAATATTGATGTATCTTAAATATTTGAAAAAATAATAAAAAGAAATGACTCAGTGGCGACCCTGGGAAATGAAAATACATTCGGCCTATGGAAAGTGAAAGTAATTTTTTCCAACGTAGAAAAATGAAACTTGGTACATCCATAGGACACCTCAGGCCAAACAGAAAAGTCTATGACAGCCACAGCCTAAACTCAACAGGAAGTCCACCATGTGGGGTGAAAGGCGCGACCAACTAAATCGCACCCTCGGGTCAAAAGATTAAACCCAATGTGTTTTCATCTAAATGGCCCCAATTTTGGTGAGTATCATCTAGACACATGTGCCAACCAAACTTGTCATTTTGTTTTTGATATCTTATCGGGTGTGGGTGTGGCAAACCTGTAACGAGGCAGCCGTTTTGTGAAAATAAAATATACCTTAACTCTCAAATGCCTTCTCGGATCAAGTTGGACCCAAAAAGGCGTTTGTGCACATTCATGACGTGAACACAAAGATATGTAAATAAAAGGGTTTGCTTTAGAAATGGCCCTCTAGCGCCCCCTACAAACTTATAATGGGACCCAAGAATTTAGTTTGTAATAGAGACATAAAATTTGGTACACACATCACTTATGTTATGACGAACATAAAAGCCAATGACAACCACCCCCTATTTATAAATTTGTTGCCATAGCAACGGCGCAAATATGTGGAAAAAGTCAATGGGAAGGGAAAATTTTAGTTTGTCCTAGGCGTAATGAAACTTGGTACACACATCCAGCATGGGCTTATGAACATAAAAGCCAATGGGGACCACACCCTATCACACACGAGAAGGCGGCCATTTTGAATTGAAAATGTGAACCGGGTTAGAATACACCTCACTTTTAAAAATTGACAGAAAATAGCTGCTTCATTCAAGAAACACCAAACTTAGGCAAAATGAGCTAAACACTTGTGTGCAAAATAGACAATGCCTTTTCTTGTTGTTTTTGCTCAATTTATATTTTTATTTAATTTTTATTTTTCTGCAAATTTTTCTGCAAAATTGTCCTTAATTTTGACCCAGTAAATGTGCGCAAAAGTTAATTTTATTGGCCACTAAACTTAAGCCTGGCGAAATATTGATGTATCTTAAGTATTTGAAAAAATAATAAAAGAAATGACTCAGTGGCGACCCTGGGAAATGAAAATACATTCGGCCTATGGAAAGTGAAAGTAATTTTTTCCAACGTAGAAAAATGAAACTTGGTACATACATAGGACACCTCAGGGCAAACAGAAAAGTCTATGACAGCCACAGCCTAAACTCAACAGGAAGTCCGCCAGGTGGGGTGGAACACGGACCACCTAAATTGCACCTCGGGTCAAAAGATTAAACCCAATGTGTTTTTTTCTAAAAGGCCCCAAATTTGTTGAGTATTATCTAGACACGAGTGCCAACCAAAGTTGTCATTTTGTTTTTGATACATTTACGGCTGTGGTCGTAATGAGCCTGTGAAGAGGCAGCCATTACTTTGGGAAATAAATGCCATTTACAAAATGCCAGGATCCTTCCTTTAAAGGACGCTCCTCCAGAGCAAAGACTAGAGCCTTGGAAAGCTCTTCAGAATCTTTTGGAACTTGTAAACTTGTTTTTTTAGACAAGTAATATTTACATTTTTACTTTTTAACAGGCGGGTGCAGCGATTTCTGAGCAAATCTCCAGTCAGTATTTTGTTTTTCTCGCCTTAGCCCAAACATAATCTATTATTTTTATAAGTTCAGACAGATCCCAGGAAAACCAGGGAATGTGGAGACCTTTAACTCTAAATACAAGGTGGTGTAGCAGGCCCCAGCAGTAGCACAGGCCTGAGATGATGAAGCAGGCTCCAGCCAGAAGAAGATTCAAGCAGAGGCACAGGCCCAGTTATTTGACATTACTGTGAAGTTTACGCTTTAAAGCACGAAATGCATTCCTCCGAATACATGTGTCCCCACGGTCGCAAGGGTGGCGAGGGCCTTTATCGCCGCTTGCGGCTTTAATTTTATTTATTATTTATATAGCGCTTTTCAACCTAGTAGGAACTCAAAGCGTTTTACCAGTGTTACATTTTAAACCATTGGAGGCGAGGTGAGTTAAGTGAGTTAAATGTGTACTCCATTAAATAAAAAAAAAGCATTGTGATGTTCAGTCCCATTTCTGGACCAACTCTATTTGTCAAGTCAAGTTCCAAAACAAATAATTGATATTGATATTGGAGAAATTCTGTATCATTATGACAATAAAGAAAAAAAATTATAACATTAGGTGTGAGTCTAAATTCAGGAAATCTTATTCAAGTTAAATTGTTTACTTCTCATTTGCCATTAAACCAGTGAAAAAAGTCAAATTGTAGAGCAATGTGCTAATGTGTACAAAGATGCATATTGGTGCAGTATTTGTGATAGGCCTAGTCAGATTAAGTTATAGTTAAAACATTGTATTTGTCCAGCCCTGATAGTCTGGCCGATTCACTGGAGCAACCGCCTGTCAAGGCAGACCGACAAAATGGAGGTCGCAGTGACGCAGTGAGAGAAAAGAAAGACAAGGAGACCAAAAAGAAGGGCTCCCAGGAGGACGACAGCACAGTGGGGCCCAGCAAAGGTCGAGAGGACAAGACAGACAACGGCCGGTCCCAGCACAAAGTCCAGGTGAGA
Organism: Neodontobutis hainanensis; assembly: GCA_024349245.1. Lineage (NCBI taxonomy): Eukaryota > Metazoa > Chordata > Actinopteri > Gobiiformes > Odontobutidae > Neodontobutis > Neodontobutis hainanensis. Next base: position 47,455 of record JALDNG010000471.1, on the reverse strand, counting down.
TTTGGTCTTTCTTTTTCAAAAGTCTGTTTAGATACAGTATAAAAACTAATCTGGTCCAAGTGAAGGTGAACAAAAGACCAAATGTACCAAACACAACTAATAGTGCACTGCTGTTGGGATGCTCTCATCAGGGGGGCGTCAAAGCTGATGAGACGGACTCTGATGAAGACACCACTGTCACCACCAGGGTGTATCGCAGACGGGTCATACTCAAGGTGTGTTAGGCCTAGTGTGTGGCAGCCTGACCCATGTGACCTAGCTCTCTGCCGTTTGTAGCGTTTGCAGTTCTTGCTGCTTTGTTTGTGGAATTTTGGGCTTGCAGCTCGTTGATATAAACAGAGAATGTCATGTTTAAAGGGAAAAGCCTGGCCAGCCAAACTCCTCCCACTGTGTGAAGTGAAAGGAGTTTGTTATTAGTTTCCTTCAGCACAATTTCCACTTGCTGGTCCGCCTAGGAAAGGCTGTGACAGCATCAGTTTGTTGAGTGGAGAAATAATTGGTTCTAGTAGCGTATGTTTTTTGCCTTTTTCTGTTTTTGAAAAAGCTTTGTTTGTTGTGATTTTCTAACTATAATTATTATTCTGTTGATGTGGTGATCATTTGACTTAAAGTGTTGTATATGTCGAGGCAAACATGTTTTGTATAATGCATTACTTCCGGATGTTGGATCCTTTTTGTCTTGACTGACAAATGCAAAACATGAACTGCACTTTACAATAGCAAGTTTCAAATTGTTGCCAGAGAATAGGGAATGCTTTCAGACTAACATTTTTCATACCCATAATGGCTAAGCATGTGTTGTAACTACTCCATTTGTCTGAACCATTGGATGCATATCCAATTGTTCTGTGTTATCTCCGTCAATGTTTCACATCTCTTTAAACTAAATCCAGGGGGAGGATGCCAGAAACCTTCCTGGGGAGTCGGTGACAGAAGAGAAGTTCATAGACGAAGATGGGAATCTGGTCACGAGAAAAGTAACCATCCCCTTCTCACTGCATAACCTGCCTCTTTATCCCACCAGCCTTACACTCATTTTATTTTTTTTATTTGTTTATTAATTTGTTTTTAACATTATTGCAATAGACCAAGAACATAGAAGAGAAAAAAAAAAATACAAATAAAAAAATCTAAATTTAAACAGATAAATAGAATAAGATATAACAAAATAAAAGGGAATAGGAGGGTGAAGACCGCAGCATCACAGAGTTTTAAACATTTCCAGGAGCGGCTGCCACTTGCCATTCTTTTTTTTGTAAATTAGCTTCTGCCACTAACATTTTTTATCACAGTGGCAGAAAATCAGCTTCTGAACTTAGCCAACATAAAATAATGACATATTAAATTCTCCCTCAAACATCACATTTTGACCAAAAATAATTTAGCTTTCTTTTTATACTCTAAGACATATACTTGTCTTTATTTTCTCCCATTTATGACTGCCTCATGCTTTCATCCTGCCTCCTTTCCCTGTCCTTCTTACGCTTGTGTCCCCTGCAGGTGATCAGAAAGGTGGTGCGGCGTGTGTTCAACTCTGAGGACTTAAAAGAGTCAGAAACTGTTTCCGAGACAGTAGAGGCAGGTGGTGGTTGTGGTAGTTGTGGTGGTGATGATGATATAACAGCAGGTGGAGCAGATGCTGCCTCTTCAGCAGGAAAAGGGGGAAAGGGGAAGAAGAGGGGGAAGCGTTCTCGACAGGGCCACAAAGGAGAGGAGGTCCAGAGGGGCAAGACCGAGGTTGGGAGCTAGTTAGACCCCAGTGTGCTGCAGTGCATCTTAGTGGAACAGAATGTGAACTAATATCTAACATAGAAGTGTAATTTCCCTGTCTTTTAATTGTGCTAACAAAATGAACACCTTTCTTTTCTAAATTAATTCTTTCTTTTCAGCATGCTGAATTTATGATTGCTTAATGAAATAATTTGTTGAACACATTGCTGCCAGAATGCAACACTCATTTATTTCCCTATTTTTTCTCTGCCAAGTTTGGAGATGGAGCCAGCAAAAAACAAGGGAAGAAGGGTCAATCGTAACAGTAAAGTTCATAACCTGGTAAGAAATTATTTTTATCATTTTATACTGCTGCTTAAAGTTTTACACTATAAATTGATTAGAATTAAAGGAAAAGTCAAATTTCTTCCCCTTCATTTCTTTATTTCTCTAAATTTGGAAATGCACAAAAACATTAGTCTCTTAAATGAGAAGAGATATTTCATGTCAGATATTTTACATCAGCTAATTTCAGAACATACAGTACATACTATAACCAACAAAGACCAGTCCAAGACACATCTAAAACTACATATGGCCTAAACAGTAATACACGTCATTAAATGAAAAATACATCAATGGTGGTAAAGTGCTACTCTGGTCTTAAAAACAAGGGCAAGTGATGTGTGTATATAACTTAGACTTTTTTTACCTGTAGATCCATAGTCATCCATCTGTGACACTATGCACCCTGGAGGAAACACCATGCACTCTGGAGGAAACACAATGCACTCTGGAGGAAACACCATGCACTCTGGAGGAAACACCATGCACTCTGGAGGAAACACCATGCACTCTGGAGGAAACACCATGCACTCTGGAGGAAACACCATGCACTCTGGAGGAAACACCATGCACTCTGGAGGAAACACCATGTATTCTGGAGGAAACACCTTGCACTCTGGAGGAAACACCTTGCACCCTGGAGGAAACACCTTGCACCCTGGAGGAAACACCTTGCACTCTGGAGGAAACACCATGCACTCTGGAGGAAACACCATGCATTCTGGAGGAAACACCTTGCACTCTGGAGGAAACACAATGCACTCTGGAGGAAACACCTTGCACCCTGGAGGAAACACCTTGCACTCTGGAGGAAACACCATGCACCCTGGAGGAAACACCATGCACTCTGGAGGAAACACCTTGCACTCTGGAGGAAACACCATGCACCCTGGAGGAAACACCATGCACCCTGGAGGAAACACCTTGCACTCTGGAGGAAACACCATGCACCCTGGAGGAAACACCTTGCACTCTGGAGGAAACACCATGCACCCTGGAGGAAACACCATGCACCCTGGAGGAAACACCATGCACTCTAGAGGAAACACCTTGCACTCTGGAGGAAACACCTTGCACCCTGGAGGAAACACCATGCACTCTGGAGGAAACACCTTGCACTCTGGAGGAAACACCATGCATTCTGGAGGAAACACCATGCACTCTGGAGGAAACACCATGCACTCTGGAGGAAACACCTTGCACCCTGGAGGAAACACCTTGCACTCTGGAGGAAACACCATGCACTCTGGAGGAAACATCTTGCACCCTGGAGGAAACACAATGCGAACACAAACTGGAACCCTGCATCGGGAGCCTTTTCAATCAACCCCAATCTCAAGCTTTCACTTTTAAAACGCATGGTCAAAGCAAAACAAGCTACTCTTATTTGATTTCGCATGAGCATGTCATCAAACTCATTTTACGGTCGGAACAGCAAAACAGCACTGGCGCGCACGAAAAGACCGAGGCTAATTTTAAAGGATGACAAAGGTATGTGTGACCAAAGATGGCACTAAAAAGAAAAAGAAATGAAATTCGGACTGACCACTATCTCTCAGACACTTGCCTTATATGGTATATTTTTCCTCTTGGACTCACAGTATTAGGGGTGCACCTTGTGGTTCAGTTAAAAAAAGAAATATAAAGTAGTAAATGGGTGATTTTATTGTACATAAATGACACTGTATAGAATCAGTAGCTGCAGAGTTTATGCACTGACTTAAGTTGATGAGAAGTTTTGCCGAGTCAGTGCATTTGTATTGAGAGGTTGACACTAAGCCTTGAGTGTACCACCTCATGTGCTCTTCCCAAATGAATAAAATGAAACAAAGAAGCTGTATGTAAATGAATGAAAAAACAAAACAAAAAAGTGCTCGATTAACAATGGACATTTCTGGAATCCAGTTGTTACTCCGCTCTATTTGTGGAACTGTTTTTTTTTGTCTTCAGAGAAATGAATATTTTGCTGCATGTCACTTTATTTTAACTCCTGCTTTCCTATTTTTCTCTTATTCAGAGCACTACTAGTACTTTTGTGTGAACACTCATGATAACACAACCATAAGTCATCTATAACTGTTTTTATTTTATTTTTATAATATAAACACACACTCCACATCTTGAAATAGTAATGCTTCCACAAGGTACTTACCATAGCAGTTTAATCACCTATGAATGATTGTGTCCTTGAGCGTTACCTGCAGGTTTTGTTAGCTCCAAAATGCTAGCATCCTGCCCTGTGTGTGACAGTGAGTAGATAACGGTCTGTAAGCTCATCCTGATACTACAAGTGCTTAGGCTTTTAGATCTGCTGTGTTTTTTAAAAGGGTACTTTTTATTTTGATGGTTTGATAATTTGTATCTTAATTTAATTGGTTTTATTTACACACGAGCAGAGAATCTTGTTTTTAATTTAACTAGTCACATCTAGTCCTTTTTACTTCGAATGACACACTGCTGGTTAAAAATCAGATTTTCTGTTCCTGTGTACACCTGTGTTTCTCTTTTTTCATACAGAAGCACCCAAAGCATCCACTGTTGATGAGAAACCTGGTACCAACATGTATGAAAACCAACATAACCTACACTGGATGATCAATCAAATTATTTAAGCAGAAAATAAACTGTGTTTAAACTGAACCTATGTGTGCGCAGATTATCTTTGTAGACATTAATATTTAGGGGTGGTAGTTTTACAAAGTGTTGGTCTGAAAATGTTTAATGAATTAAGCAGCATCTATACTGCATTTGCAGGCAGACACTGCAGAACGAACATGTTTAACAGCCTTCAACAGTTAAAATCAACATTAACGTGACATATTCTATCAAAGTAAAATAACATAGCATTTATCTTTTGGAAAAACAGACATCTGAGGGTTCATAGCACTGGAAGAGAAGTGCACAAGTGTTTAATTTTAGAACATAATCTGACTTATTTCCACTGAGTTTGTTCATAGACAGGAGCACACTGGTTTCACAAAAGAGGGGTGAGGGTATTGGTTTGCAAGCTGTCATTTAAATAACACCAAAACTAAATACTAAAGAATATATACAGACATGAAATAACAGACCAAACTGTTAAATATAGCAGTAAACAGAAAACTGTTCTCTTATAATTGTCAAAGTACTTGTACTAAAATCCCTTTCCTCTCAAAGCCTTCCCACAGTACAGCAGTGCCTTTACGTCCCTTTTGACCAGAGCTTTACTTCTGCGTCATTGCTCAAATATGGCCTCTGTTCTGTATGGGATAAAACTAGATCCATGGGTAAAATCAAAACTAACGTCACACCAAATTGTACGTCTTTTTTCTTGGAGGTTTGAAAGTATTATTTGTACAATGTCGCCCCCTCCTGGATATAAACGGGACCTGTGGTTTGCTCTAATGTGCATTGAATGCCGCAACGTTCGTGTTTGCCTTCTTTTAAGTAAAAGTAAGTGAACGAAAAGTTTGTTTTTGCATTATTATTATTATTATTATTATTATTATTATTATTATTATTATTATTATTATTATTATTATTATTATTATTATTATTATTATTATTATTATTATAGGTACTATTTCCAACATGTAGAACCTCTAACATGTAAGTTACATTCACGTGACCTTAAACCTACATTCACCGATGACTCCAAAAAATAAATCTGAGTAGCTAGTGACACATAATGAACACTTTATGTTCATTGATGCAACCGATGCCATGCTCTAGTCATGCAAAAGTCAAATGGACAAATATTGAATGTTCAGCTTGCACCATCGTCTTTCTGTGACTGACACCCGGACTCCTGACGTCTGCATCTATGTCATCCCTGGACCCCTGGAGCTAATCATTACAAAAGGCTAACATACATACACCATTCACTGCATTCTTGTACTTTCTGTCCCTTGAGTCTGTAAAATAAGCTTGTTCAGATAATTCACTGGAAAATCTGTTAACCCTCGTGGTGCACTATTCAGGTTTCATACTGTCATAAAACACCTGGCATAAAACATTTTTAATGCATATGTCCAAGTTTGGAGAAAAGTTTGAGAAATTTTGCGCTACATTAACATTTATTCCCAAAATAACTTTACATATGTGCTGTATCAGTGTTAATATACTGTAAATATTCATTTAGCTGTGTTTTTGATAAGATATGTGACAGTATTAAAACTTTCCTAACTTTTTATATAAAAGCAACTCCACCATTAGTTTTAATCAGACACTTTATGGTTAAAATACCTACATATTGATATTGAATTTGGTAATTTTTAGTGGAATGGAAATTAGTTTCAAGGTCATGGAGAAGTCCTGGAAATTATAGAAGAAAAGAAGTATAAAATCTTATCCCAATGAAGGAATGGGAAGACCTCATCTAAGTGAAAAAATTAAAAAGAGTTTAACTTTTAACTTTTATGTTCAGTTATTTTACATTTATATAATTATTTAAAACTCATAAGTTAGATATAGCCTTAAACATATACAACAAATTAATTAAGTTCAAATAAAAATTAAATAACTCATTAGCAAATAAATACATATAATTGTTTGTCACTACATGTAATCCAGAGTCTGTTAAAAGTTACACTACTAAAATCTTCACTTAGATGGGGTTTTACAATTTTTCATTGGGATAGGATTCATACTCCTTTTATATTATTTTATATATCTTATAATTAATATTATAATATTATAATATTAATTATATTATAATATTTGATATTATACTGTGAAAACAAACCATAAATGCATTTGAAAATTTTAATAATAAATATTCAATAACAATTTCAAAAACATTTTGTATGAACATGTAAATTGTAAAAAAACGTTAACATTACATAATAAAAATAAGACATGAAACAGTACAAGCGTGAGTTCTTGGACTCATTAGCAGTAATCCTTTTGTCTGTTGTTGGAAAGGATGGTTTGATGTTTTTATAATTATAGTTGGTATTAGTGGTACTAAAGATGACCTGAAAAAGACCACATTGTCCATTGTCCCTGAGTCAGTAAGGCTCACAGTTTGTTCTTGTTCTGCAGACTCAGAGCTCCGTTCACACAGTACGGGATGATGCTAACAGTGACCAGTGGCACAGTGGCGCTCTTACAGAACGACAGCAGGTAGAAGAGCGCAGCGATGTTCGTCGGGGGCTTAAAGGAGTCAAACAGATGCAGAAGGACCAGAGAGCTGATGATACATGCCACTTTTACAAAGATGCTGTTGCTCTTTTTGGTCTCAGTGTACAGAGGTGAATGCAGACCCAGACCCAAGCCAAACAGGGTGCCCATGTTTCGCAGGAGGCTTGCGAAGGGCGTGCTGTCTAAGTGAACCCACTCAGGCCTCACACACCACTTCTGGGCTTTCTCCAGAGTCCACAGCAAGTCCTCACCCAAAGCTTTGAGCAGAAGATAGAAGCCAACAGCAAAGGATGTCAAGAAGACAGTCATGTAGAAGTACTTTTTCATGCTGGCGTTGTAGATCCACTGTGTTCTGTTAAACGCCTCGGCCACAATCATACCTATAGGGTGATCAGTTGGTAAGGAACACAAACTATAAGTGAATACTTCATTTGCTAAAGTTAGATTTTTACATCACTAGTTGAAGCACCCACCTGTGATCACACCAGCAATAACCTGATGAGGGAAGTGGGCAGCGATGAATACCCTTGAGAGACAGACGCACACTTGGACTCCCCAGAAAACAGTCCACAGAACTACTTTAAGATACCTGCCAAAAAGACAAAATCGTTGTCTGAATCTGCGCCTGAGCAAAACAAAACCATTGTAACCTATAGCATAAGTTATGACCTGGAACAAGCCAGTAAACATCGCAATATAACAATTAACACATTAGCTGCCTATAGATCAAAACAACCCATGTTTTCTTCTTCCTTTAGGTTAATGATCAACCACCCACAGGACAGATAGGGGGTCTGCAGTGATAAGCTGTAAACAGGAAAAAATGCCAAGCTCTGTAAAACCTAAACTACAATATTACAAGCTTTTTAAGTTTCTGGTACCATTCTTTTTGGGTAGTTTTCTTGCTTCCAGGCTTTTTCTTGCTGGCCATGATTGCCAGGATGGAGGTCACCAGGGTGTAGTAGACACTCGCTGCTCCCATGGCATGTCCCGATGGACTGCCTGTATTACACCAGAAACACTTGTTAAATTTGTGTTATTTTATTTATTACTTACAGTTTGTTTTATACTGTTTTATTTTACATAGGCAAGAACATTCCCTACCTGGGCCAGTCTCACAAGTCATTGGATACTGCTCAATGTGGGGTCGGACCCGGTTTGCATAGTAAGACGCCTCATGGACCCACCAGTAAGGCCTTTCCCCAAAGAGAATCCTGCAGAAGAGAAACATGAATGAGATCATGTGTTTTTCATTAGATTTTTACATTGAAATAATTTAATTAGCACTCACCATTTGAACACCAGGTTCAGCCAGTCTCCAATCACAGCCACCCAGATGAGCTTAATGCCCACTGAGGCACGCAGGTGAATCCAAAGAGGAAAGAAAATGAAGAAGGTGTTCCTCAAGTCTGCAGCCCAGGACACCCACAAAAACCCCCCCTGAGCATCTTTGTAGTTAGTTTGCAGGTAGTGAGTGGCGCTCACACCAAAGCCCTGCAGTGCATCCATTACAGCATCAAGCATCTTTAACACTAGGTCCGTTATGGGAAACAACCTCAGTCAAATGATGTGTGAGTAAAAAAGACTGTTGCTATCAGTGACACAGCTGGTTGTTTTTATACCGGAGGAATCCACTACCTAAACGCATGCTCACGTTGACCTTTGGACATTAATAAAACACGGAGAGTTTGGGAGGTTCATCACACAAACAAGTTGAACAGATATTGATAAAACTAAATGGCTGTTAACATCCACTTAACTTACGTATGTGGCTCAAAGAGGACGCCACTCGATCAATAGCCAGCTAACAATGTAATTGTGAATGTTATTTGTCAGAAACAAACAAAACATTAAACATGGTGATACTTTTTTAATAGTTTTGATCATTTCATGTTGTGTCTTTTGAACAAAGTGCTGACTAATAATTTGTGAGTTATGGGATGAACTCTTGAAAAACATCTCACAGGAGGGAACTATGGAGTTATACATTTGTAGGTTACATAATGGGATCAATGATTACATGATTAGGTTTAAACTGAGGAGAAGCTGTGGAGATAGTACGACAATAAAACAGGGTACTCTGTAATAGTCTGTAATTATGCATGTTACAGTACTGTATGACAAATTAATGTGCTCCTATTTTATTAAGCATGTGTAGGAAATTAAAAAGACTACTATTGATTTCTCAAGCATGTAGTTTGGAAGTCAATTTGTTTCATCAGAGAGACTTCCTAGAAAATGTGGGATTTCCATATAGACCATAGGATTTTGGGGTGTAAAGGTTACCAAACCTGTCTGCACAGTCCCAAAGGCAAACAAATTTGCTAGCCTTGATTAAAGTCCAATGGGGCTCACACACAAACAGAAAAGAAGCTGGCAGACCAACCCCACAAAAAGACAGCTCCAAGCTCAGTCAGCTGTTTTTCCACAAACAGCGCATCACTCAACAGGATAGTGTTGGATTTTTACAACTTCTGTTATGGATCTTCTTCACAGCTGGGGGGTTGAGCTGACAGTATATCTACAAACTAAATACAGCAGTTATGAGGATTTGTTTAGTCTCGCATCAACAGTGGCCGATCTTCACACTACGTTTTTCTTCTTTTTCCCAATTTGGTTTCACCTGCGTCGGGACACCGCACTGAGGCTCATCTGGGTGGCCGTCATTGGAGACTGGCTTAACTTGGTTCTAAAATGGTAATCTTGTTTAATATTAAATTCACAATAAAGACAACAACTACGGAGATGTAATTTTCTCACGACAGGGTCCTTTTTGGAGAGAGGCCATATTGGTGGGTTCATGAGACAAGGTTTTATGGAACAGGTCCAGCTCCATCTCTAAAGCAGTTTCCCATCACATGTGAGACTGGACCAGGTATTAAAGTTACCTTACCACTTAACATGATTAAATTGTTTCACATCATTGAGCTTTAGGTTATTTAATTTAAACATATTTTAGCAATAAATGGATATAATCATAATAAACTACAGTTGTGGATCTTTTAGTGCTTTTTATTGTCTCCTCAAAAGACTCTCTAAACTGTGTTGGGCAAGCATATCAATAACATTTAAGTTTCTAATCGGAAATGACTAATTCATAAAAATACTACGGTATAGTCACAATGTATGTACGTGGCTGTTTACCAGCTTCTGTTTGGTGTAGGAAGTCCATCTGGACATGCCATGGGAGCCGCTGGAGTGTGGTATGTGATGGTGACAGCCCTGCTTTCTCTGGCACTGGAAAAACAATGCCCACCCTTATTATACAGGTAATAATCACACAATCATATCCTTTAACTCTTACATCAATATCACTGGTTGTGCACATATCTGGCATGTACTTGTGTCAGGTTCTTACAGATGGGCCTGTGGGTGCTAATGGGCCTGATAGAGCTCATAGTCTGCATGTCCAGGGTCTACATGGCCGCACATTTCCCTCATCAGGTTATTGCTGGAGTCTTCACAGGTTAGTCCCATTAACTGTGATCATTATAAAAGATTTTATTTAACTCATGATCGTCCATTTGGTCAGGTATAATGGTGGCTGAGGTTGTGTCGCAGCTGAAGTGGATCTATAGCGCCAGCATCAACAAGTACTTGTTCACAACCGTATTCTTGACCTCCTTCGCAGTGGGGTTTTATCTTCTGCTCAAGGCTTTGGGTGTGGATCTACTGTGGACCATGGATAGGGCACAGAAATGGTGTGTAACGGAGTGGGTTCACCTAGACACAGCACCCTTCGCCAGCCTGCTGCGCAACATGGGCACCCTCACTGGCCTCGGCCTGGGTCTGCACTCACCTCTCAACAGAAACACTAAAAAGAGGAGTGCTGCATTTAGGATGGGATGTATCACTGTCTCCCTAATCCTACTGTACCTTTTGGATGGATGGACATTTTCTCCTGAAAACCACATGAGTTTCTATTTCCTGTCTTTTGGTAAGAGCACAATTGCTATTTTAATTCCAACCACATTGGCTCCTTGGGCTCTCTACAAGCTTTTTGCAGAAGAAAAAGAAGACAAAAACCTGTGATTCAGAGCCATTCAGTGAGTTACGCTTATTATTTTTTTCAGATGCTTCCCGATATATGGACTTTGTGTGATGTTTTCAAATTTATTCGATCATTTATTTTTGTTTGTTACATATACATTTTGGTTATAATAATCATACTAATTGATACAATTTTTTTACAGTTAAAAATGCATGATTTATTTTAATATTCACAAATAAGTGGTTCTTAATAAAAAAAATAACCTTTTGTATCTATTTGTTTCCATAAATACTGGTTCTTATTAAAGAGCCAGTTGAGTTTCTCAGAATGTCTCCAACTGATACTGATTAATACTCATGCAGGAACACCCATTAAATATTAACCTAAGCACGCTCCTGTCACTCGGCAGTCCCACATTCTGACACTGACTTTCCCCACAATCATAGGACAGATTTCATGAAACACAAGGTCAAAGGTCAGAACGCCTGGAATACATTCTGACCTTTGACCATGTGTGCTCTCAATATACATTAGACCAAAAATACTATATTGCATCATAAGTAAATTGCAATTACTATTGCACTTTATTCTATGTCTTTACAAATGAGAATTTATTATTAAATCTGCTAGTAAAGCATTGAAATGATAAAATCGATTTATTCAAATGTAAATGTGACTAGGCTTGCACACAGCAGTCTAGTGTAGTCTGCACACAGCCTGTATGTATTACATCTCATGATGACATAACCGTGGCAGTGAGGATCTTTTACAAACCAATAGTCTGCTTTTTATTATCTTATCTTTAGGATTCCTTTTTCCGGTTCTTATCTAGCACCAAAGCCACAATATTACACAACTTAATTATATTTGCGTCATGTTACACCGTTTTATTTCAACACTTTTGTATTAAAATTATCTACAAATTGTTTGGAAACTGTAGAGGATTCAGTCATCCAGGTCACAATACACAGATGTCTTCTTATATTAAACTGAATTGAACCAAGTATCTATCCAGCAAAAATCAAATCCAAGTCAAACAATTTTAAACATTTAACTGAGAACATGTTGTTGGGCTACAGTCAATAGTTTTGTTTAACAAATCATGCAGAACAGGCCAAATGTCTGCAAATGACTTTTCAAAAGATCCCAGTAGCTGGTATGCCACAGTGACATCTGCAGGTTTAAAAAAGAAACAAACTATGTGCTTCATTACAAAACTCATCTATAACTTTATAAAAAAAAACCTTTATAAAGTGACTTATTTACTAAAATCAATATAACATAAGTGACATACTTTGGTTACAATTCTACAAGCATTTATTTTCTGTATGCTATTACTCCTATAATAAACATCTAATGATAAAATGGGCATATTACACAGCATATGACCAGATCTACATGAATGTGAAACAAAACAGATTCAAAAACTTCAACTCCAAAAGTAAAATTATTTTCACACACACCAGTTAAAATGAACTGGAATGAAACCACAAAGGTTTGAGGACAAATTGTTTAATTAAAATTAAAAAATACATAGCGCACTTCCATTGTCTATGAGCTAAATTCTCTCTTTTATGAGAATATTTAGGTCTTCCAAGGGTTTAAAAGAAAAATATTTTACATTTAAAACAAAACATGAATGTGTGTATTGTGTCCATCTTTGACAGCTATGGCTGTGCTGATTGTACTGAAAGAATTGAAGGTCTAGCAGGAGACCAGGGCCAGGCGACTGCAGCTCAACAGGCATAATGTGGGATGATAAAGAGATGGGATGAGGAGGTTGTCGCAGTGTGATGAACATCAGTACAATGCATCAGTATTACTGCTTCGAGGCCTCTTGATCTTTTCAATATTCTTCAGAATCATGTCGTGTAACGTTACCTTTGGGGTATAGAAAAAAAAAAAAATTAGCTTTTTTTTTTTTAATTAAAGCAAAATTAAAAATACTTTTAAAAGCAGTATGTTTGACAGAGAATTGCAAACCATAACATACATATTGATTTCTGAGTTCTGATACTATAATCTTTAGACTGATGTACTCCTTCTCATCAATTTCAGTTACTGTGCGCCGATAGTCCTCCTGAAAGACAAAGAATGCATGTATTTTATGGCATCTAGAAGTGTACACATTTGTAGTTTTCTTTTTTAAATTCACATCAAAACAAAACGATCTGGAAAAGTTATGGTCCTCTTTGCATTCACAATTTATTGCTCTGGACCAAAGCACACTGACGTTTCAGATGGCACTACCAGTGGAGAGTGTGTAAATACACAGTCAACCTGATTTTGACAGAACCAAAACAATGCTGGCTGACTCAGAGCACCTCGAGTTTTGATAGCAGCATTTACTTCAACTGCATTAACAACAATAATATATATATTTTTTTTTTTTAAATTTGAACCAAATAAATATTATACTATGCCATAATATGTACTTACCACATGAGGATATTTTGCTATTTTGGAAACCAGCTTTGCCCTCGTGATGTAATATCTGAAATGTGGTTACATACATACAATATTTAGCAAGTTAAAAGTTAAGAAACACAGAGCAACACTTGTAGAATAGGGTTAAACATTCTACAGACCTTGATATCTGGTCAAGGTAAGATGCTGCCTCGCCTTCAACTGTTCTGAGTTCAGCTACTGTCTCTTCCTGGATTGACACACCAAAGTTGTTGCCATCTTCTATCCTAGGGATGAGCAGCTGAACCCACATTTTAACCTGTACAAGCAAAACATGTTAAAAAATATACTCCGCTTCTTTAGCCTTCATCGTTCTTATTCATTTGAGACTTACTGTGTTACATTTTTCTATAAGTGTCCTGATCTCAGGTTTGACCTTTTCAATGAGATCAACAAGGTTAGAGTTGCTCTTCATCATGCCACCGGGCATAACAAAGACCTTAGTGCCAGTCACTAAGAAAAGACCAAAACAACCAATTCAAACATACATTTAGAGTTGCTCTAGTATTCTGCAAATTGTGCGTATGTCACATTTCATTTACACATTGCTTGAAATATATTTGAACCAATAATTGTTGTACTCACCCATGTCATCCCCATTTCCATCATCTAGCTTCCTCTTTTTTGCATTTTGCTGTTAGAAAAAAAAAATATTTTGAGACATTGTTCTTCCCTTTTTATTCCTACTGACAAAAGAGTTGTTTGTTGTTGAGCCTTACTGCCTCCAGGCCGTCATGAAGATTTGGCAGCAAGATTGGATCTGGCACTGTCACGTTAATGTCTGAATGAATCTCCTTCAGTTCGGTGATGTTTATGATGGGGTCCTTAAAAACAATATTACAAGCTACACTTATCTGACAAATAAACTGTTTCATTCCTACATACAAAGCAATGTTGTATGAGTATGTGTCACCAACCTTTAGAAAGTGATCAAGCTCAAGTAACTTCTTTGGGAAAAAGTTTGCAACGAGGTCCTCTGCCTTTGTGCAAAGAAAGTTTAAAAAGAACACAGGATGTTAAAATAGCACAGTATGACATTATCAAGGCTTAGTCGAGCCTAAAAATGCTGGGAGAACTCAAAAACAATATACATATACTTACTTCTGATGTTATCCGTTCCCTAAAAGCGTCCACCTGAAAATATAAAAACACGTGTCCAATAAGCAAAACACACATCTGTTGAGACACTGGCAATAGTGTTATCCAATCAAAGCTTTTTATTTAATTTAAATTCAGTACATATATAGGTCTATGACGAAAACCTCTTTAAAATTATTTAAAACTGTGGTATAAAAGTATTTGAGACCGGCTTGTTGATAGTTGGCTACTGTCGAAGCTACAGATAGGGCCGGTTTCTCCCATGTGGTCTGCCATTTCAGTACTTGACGTGTATTTATTATGTGATGAAGTATTATCCTCGGATCCACTCTTCATACGGACTCTTGTTACAGGGAAGGAGCACTTTAAGCGTCATTTGAAAGGTGTATTGTGACAGGCGGGAAATGAGCCGGTTAGATATCCGCTATGTATTAGCCTGGCCTCCAATGAGGTTAAAATGAGGCTAACACTTAGCAAGCAAATAGAAACATCGCGTCAATTAACCTTAATATATCTTTAAGCAAACCCTTACCTTTGTTTTGATTTCATTGTCCACCTTAAGAAGTGAAGACATCTTACGGGATCAAATAGACAATGTCAGATTGTTCCAAAAGCATTAAATTTACTAGTAAGCGTGTGGCTTATCAGTTGTCAGCCACACATGCGAGCTTAAAGATGACGCATTAAAGCCGCGACGCGTTTCTTCGACTGCGCCTGTGCAAAACGTCACTGTATTTTTCTCGACGCAGCTGACGATGTAAACAAGAAAAGACAGTCGAGGGCAATAGGGATCAAAGATACCAGTGTCACCGCAAATGATAGCCATTATATACTCATAAAGGTTGACATGGGGCTCCCTGTTACTATTAAAGTCAATTTCAGAGGGAATGTGAAGCGCTTCCTGGCTCAAGACTTGGACAAATTGGAATGGGAATCGGTGGAAGCCTGGGTAAGCTAAGAGCGTGTTGGCTAAACGCTGGCGCAGTTTGGTGAAAAGCAGGCCCAGACACGGCCTAGACTCGTAAACAAAAGACAAGCTGAAGATTACTCAATATTTTTGTAAAATATGTGTATGTAGAGGTAGAAATGGTCTCAGATGATGAAGTGGTAAATCAAGTGCATTCGTTTTGCGATATTTCACATATAGCCTATATAGCTGTCGGGAGAGACACTACAACACCGGTAATAAAATGTTATAAAACACGTATACACAAAGGAATGTTAGTCACGTTGTATTGTAACATGGTTATGTAAAATTAATGGTTGACTTTATGAATTGTATTGCAGATAAAAGCGTCCTTTGGGATAAACCATTTTCAAGTCAAATATTTTGACGAAGACAATGAAGAGGTAAGACAATAGCTGTCTCATTCTTTTTAACATCGATTTATTTTGTTAATAGGTTTTTGGATACCTAAAAGAGTTGGGTCCAGGATACAACATATATTTAAAAACATGAGAAATCCGTGGTTGTACATGAATTTGGTAGCATTTTGCCAGACATTCTCAGTTTAATCTCAGTCTAATCTTATTTTTAAAAAGTGGTTAATGATATCCTATGTGTGAAATGTATGGGATTATATACAATATCCAGATAGTCTATGAAGGTTCTCAGTCATCTAGGACATCTTGAGTAAAAGCTATCCAGATAGACAATTTCAGAAATAGCGTAAGTTTGCATTGTTGTCTCATTGTGGCATCATTCTTTGTTTTTCAGGTTTGCATAAACAGCCAAGGTGAGATCATGTCTAAACTCTATACATTTTAAATCACATAATAATAAGGTTGAATTCCAGCTTTTAATCACGTTAAAATACACTGTTTGTTTTCAGATGAATATGAAGAAGCTATCAAGGTACCAAAAATGCACTGAATCATTAAAACCATAACAACAGAGAGCATTTAAAAAGTTTTAGATCCACATATTTGCCTGACAGTTCTTTGTTATGTGTGTTTTAACAGAGTGCAGAGAAGCAGGGGAACCAGTTGCACATGAATGTGTACAAAATGAAGGGACAGGCGTGTGGGCCAGTGAAGACAGAGGTGAAGGAACTAAAAGGGGACCTTCGGCCCGCTCCTCCTTATCCTTCCAGAGTCAAGACCGTGGACAAAGGCACACAAGTTACCCCAGAAAGAGAAGCTGTAAGGAGACCAATACATATGCTATTTTAATTTAAGTTGATTTACATTTATATTTACATTTAGTCATTTAGCGCACGCTTTATCCCAAAAACATGCCACATTGACACATTGAAGTAACATATTTCCCTATTTTTACAGGTCACAGTAAAAGATAGTAAGGGAAACAAACCAGAAGATGAGCCCCCTCCTATGTGGTTTAGGTCCTACATGGAGAAGGTACGTTTCATTTAAGGTAAAATATATGAACATTATTGATGGAAAGGGATTATATTTACCAGTTATTTGTGTTTGGTAGTTTAAAGATGAGGTTGTGAAGGAAGTGGTGGAAAGGATGTGCAGTGATTTCTCTGGCCAGTGTTGTACACACAAGTCTTCTGACAAAGGCCTTGAAGTAAATGGTGCAAATGGTGGCGCTCCTCTGGGCCCCAGTGCAGGTCCCTCCACCTCAAATGGATCTCTGGGCTACACCCCAAACTGCAGCAGCTGTAACAAACTCACCTCTGATGGGGCATACAAATGCAGGGCATCAGCACATTGTAAATGACTAATGTACATTGTTCATTTTCTGGCACTGACTTAATTTTTGTGTGTTGACCTAATCTCCAGTGTATGCCCATCCTGCATCCTGTGTGAGATGTGCAGACATAGCCATGACCCTAGCCACAACCTCGTAAGAACCAAGACACCTCTTTCAATCCCTGAGCATGGAATGTCTGGAGAATTAAGGTAAACACACGGCAAGAATTATTTCTTCAGAGTTTAAAAACATTCTTACCTAAATAGTTTTTTTGCTATTGGTAGAATTGAAAGTCTTTTATTCATCATTCTTTGATTGTGTTAATGTCTTTTTTTCTGGGTCAATAAACTGTCGATAGTGAACAAATAGGTCTTCCTGATAACATTTCAAACCAGGTTCCCAAGGCGAGGAGACAGGACAGTGCGCAAGGCCGAGCGACAGCGCCTCAAAGCTGAAAGGAGGCAGCTAAGAGCTGAAGTGAAAGAAATCAAGAAGAAGCTGAGACTGGAGAAGAGAGGACTGCAATGGAATGGGCCCTCTACCTCAGGCAGAGCCAACCTAACAAACGTGGCCTCTGCCTCCACCCAGGTCCCAGCCATGCCCCCAAGTATCGCCTCAGAGACAGCCTCAGGTCCAGCCCCAGCCCATGGTCCCATCTCTGCCCCGGTCCCTGATCCCCAGGCCTCCAGTCCAGAGTAAGCGCCAACTTGGAATGGCGTCCTACAATGCTGGGTACCTTATCCCAGCATGGATGCAAAAAATCTTTTTTTCCAAGAAAAGAAATCAAAATATGCCATCTTTGTTATCTAGTCTGTATGAGTGTTTCGCTGGCTGATCTGGGGTGGTGGAAAATGTTGGAACTACCTCAATGTGAAAACTGCTGCTGCTTCATAGATTTTCTAAGAAAAATGCTTTTGAGCTGCAAAAAATCTGGGGTCCTGCTTTTTTGATTCATAGAGAACAAAAGAGATGGGTATTTTAAGAAACCAGGGCTATTTTCAACAATGCTCTGTACACTTGAAACTAGGGGTCCCGGGGTCTCGCACACGTCCTTGGTGCCCACTATGGCTGCCTTGTTTCTGGATGAAAATCTGCCTGACGGCACCCGTCTGGAGCCTGGTACCAAGTTCATCAAATACTGGAAGATGAGGAACTCGGGCACTATCAGCTGGACCTCAGAGACTAAGGTACCCCTCCCACCCGCCGAGAGGACAGCCTCCACTCTCTCTGTGCCCCTCGCTTCACTTCCACTCTGCGCCCCTCAACTCATTTCCTACTTTTTAACAATACCAAGTGCAGCTAATAACGTTAGCTAAGATCCTTTACACCCTCTCTTATTGTGTGTGTGAGTTGTTTATCATTTATGTTCCCTTAAATTATTGTCTAAAGTTTGTCTGTGACATTGTCATGTGTTTTTTCTTTGACTGCGTGCATTCATTCCTTGAACCTTTGAGAATTTATTTACTGTGTGGCTTTGGTTGCATGCATCTGTCTTGGTTCCTTTTCGCATGTGTATTCCTATTTTGTGTTTTGTGTATGTGTGGGTACACACAGCTAGTGTTCATGTGGGGAAACCTTGGCCTGGCGTCAGAAGAGAAGAGGGAGGTGTCAGTGCCCTTACTGCTGCCTGGACAAGTGGGCATGGTCAGTGTGGCATTTGTGGCTCCCGTGATGGAGGGAACGTATACCTCCCACTGGCGGCTGGCGCATTGCGGCTGTCAGTTTGGTCCCCGAGTCTGGTGTAGCATCGTGGTCGATCCTGCAAACAGTCGCAGTGCACCTGTTCTTCAAAAGAAAACATTGGCAAGTTTATAATAATAGCACATCCTATTGTTATAGTAAAAATATTATCACAAAGTTACACCATTTTAGAGTTTACTCTAAAACAGTCAATGTGGAATCACCATGATGTTCTATGTACATCTCAGAAGGACGAGATAAGGTCAGTGGAAAAAGAGAAGGAGGCATGGCCCAAGGACAATGGTCCTGCTCTGGCTGTGGATATCAGACATGACAACTTATACTTCCCTTCAGTTGACCTGCTCACTGCACAGGTGCACATTCAGCAAGCAACTGTTAAACTAACTTAAATACACCTGAGGCCACAAATGTGAAACATGTAAAACAAATGTGTTAACTGTGTTTTTAGGATTTACTCTCGTTTGAGCTGCTTGATATTAATATTGTTCAAGAGTTGGAGAAGGTGCCCAATAACACTCCTGTTGGTAAGCAATTATATTACAAACACTTTATTTTTGAAGACATTTAACTATATTTGTAGTGTGTAATACTGTATAATTAACTTTTTTGTTTTCAGATTTGACACCTTGTATTTCCCCTCTGCCCCATGATGCACCTGTGCTGGCCATTGTTTCACAATTAAAAGAAGATGTTGAGGTTACAGGGATCAGAAAACTTTTTGGTAAGATTAGATGACAAAAAACTGTAAAACCTGTTACTGTTAATTTTAAATTATGGTTGTTATTCTTAAAGTAGTAGGGCCAAAGCACAAAAGAGAGGTGCTGGAGTCTGTGGCTCAGGAAGAGGAGAGAGAAGAGGAGATCAGTGGAGCGCAGTTCCTCTGTGAGACTGTTATCCGTTCACTCACTTTGGAGGAACCACCCGACCATAGGCCAATGCGCAGGGCCCAACCCAGCAGCCAAAAACCACAGGGTAATGGAAAATTATATAAGAAGAAAAAAACAGATTATTGTGCATTTTAATGAAACTTACTGCACTCTTACTGTTTCCTTAATGAATACATTACAGTTGTTTCCCGAGGTCCCAGCTTTTGCTTTGAAAGAGTTGTAGATGTTGAAAAGATAAGCAGAGCAACCGAGGAAATCAACCTTGCAGCAGATGAGAGCATGGCTTTGCAACCCAACATAACTGTCACACAAAATGAAGACACCAGGCCAGGTACATAACATTAAAATTTTACCATTTCCTTATGTGACATACAATAGTAATCTTGTGTGTTGTGATTTTAAAGTTCTTCTGCTGGAACCAGAAATAGTGAATGTGCATGCCAGTTCCCACCTGGTTAATGAAGAGGAAGTAGTTGTTTTGACTGACACTGAAGAATTAAAGGCTACTGAAAATGATAATGAGGAGCAGGGTACAAGAGGAGAAGAGTGGGATGAGGCAAGTATATTGTTTCTTTGAGATAACCTGAACATAAACCATACAAAGAAACACTGACTAGACACTATTATAAGCCCTTATTTTTCATTTTGTCTTTCAGGTCAGTAGTCAGACCTCCTCAGTCTCCTCTTGTGAAGACTACATCATCGTTCTCCCAGACTGCTTTGACACAAGTCGACCTCTGGGGCAGTCCATGTACAGCTCTGCCATGTCGCAGCCGGATACAGCAGCGGCTCTGACCACAGCCAATCTGGACGTACAACATGAGAAAGACAAGGAGATTACCTCCAAACTGAGCAGGGCAGCATCACTGACAGAGAGACTGGAACCTACTGAAATGCTTACTGCTGAAGACTCTTCAGTAAATGCCTGGCCTGTGTCTTGCACTGTTATTCACAGCAGTGTGAACCAGATGCTGTGTGCTTCTCAAACTCTCGATGCAGTGACCCTCACACCTGAAGTGGTCCCAACACCAGTACTTCCTGACCCACTGCTGGCACCACCAGCTCTCTACTCACCGAGGTTGGCTCCTCATCATGTTTCTTACTTTTTTGTAGCATTTTTAGAAGCTTAATCGCACATTGTCAATCAGTATCGCATGGAATAATTATCTAAAACAGTAAAATTATATTAACAATATTAACTAATGGATCCATCCATTACTACTAGTGGATGGATGGATGATTGGATGGAAATTATTTCAATCATGAAAGGTACCTTTTACCTAAAAAATATTAGAAATATATTAATGGATTAAAATAGATAAAATATGTAGCCACAATTTTTTTTTCCAGATACTCAGTTATGCAACTCTGATTCTGTTTTTATTTAGTTAATATTATTTTGACCTTATTATAAAATTTGTATTTTAAGGTCAGAGGCACTGTACTTGGCTGAGGACCCAAGCCCAGCCTGTGAGCCATATGAATCCCAACCAAGAGTCCACCTCAATGGTCAGTATTTCTAACATTTGACTTTGCTGAGACACACATTGACCATTTGTAAATGGAAATAAACTGGTGAACTGGCTTTAGGATTTGTTGCCTCAGCAGAATTCAGAGTTCTACTAAAGTGTGTGTTATTTTCTTTTTTGTCCGCTCTGCAGTATCATCTGGTTTGTCGAGATCAGCTGGCTCAGCACCCAGTGCCTTTGAGACATATAACCCCAGACCCAGCAATGCCTTGCTGCCAAGGTACAGTTCAACAAGTAAAGAATTTTGTTTATTTGGTCTTAAGAAATAATTAACCAGCATTTCTGCCTCATAGCATGTCCGTCCTGTTCTTTTGTGGGTTTCTCTGGGCTGTCTTGCTTCCCTCTTCTGTCTAAAGACATGCATATTGCATTAATATGTATTATCCATGTCTCAAACTGTTATCGCTGTGATTAACTGGTTTTACAGGTCTTTCCCAAACTATAGATTTTAATTAAAATCTTCTCCCATTACCTTTTGTCAAAATTCACAAGCAGTAACACTAGAAGAACTCTTTTCAAAATCCTAACATACAATACGTTAGAGAAAAAAGTTTAAATCTGACTAATGTCTGGATTAATGTACTTTTTTTCAATAGGGGCCAAGGGGGCATCACAGAGGGTCTGGTCAAGGGTGCCCTGTCTGTGGCAGCCTCTGCCTATAAGGCTCTCTTCACTGGACCAAACTGTACTATACAGGTAAACCTCAGGATTTATACAGCTGATAAAACACATCTATAGGCTGTGAGAGGTCACTGAGTTTAAGTTTAAGCTTAAAAAAAATGTCAGCGAGAATAACCAGGACATTTGTTGAAAAATAGCATGCTGCATGAAGTATCACATTTTAAATCACGATATTGAATCACTCCTCCATCACTTGCCACTTTAAATATGTGTTATCTCTCACACATTCACACCCTGCTCACTCATCTAACCTTTATTTCTTACGTATCATCTTACTTTGAAAATTGTCCTTACTCTTCAGCGAGGCATTGACCCAGCCACCAGACAGGACCCTTCCATGATGGCGATGCTGCTGGAAATGGGCTTCAGAGATCACCGCCTTAACCAGCGGTTGCTCAGAAAGCACGGCTACAGCCTGCTGCACACGGTCAACGAGCTGGTGCAGATGGCAGAGGAGAGTCAGAACGAGGCTGTAGACACCCACCACTAAGAGAGTGAATACGCTCCTAAAAAGCTGTTCTAAAAATCACTCATTCACTTTTTAATCATTAAGGAGAATTTAGAATGGATCTCGAGTTGGGAGTTTCTGATGTTGGGATGTTTTAATTATGTATTCTACAACTATTATTTTCAAGGGGGCTTTAAAAAAAAAAATGAAGTTGCATAAAGCGACACAAAAATATAAAGATAATTATTAAAAGGAGTAAAAACCTCCTGATTTTAATTTAACAACCGTATAAGATAAGATTCACTTTAGAAGCACCAGTATGCTTTATGATCCTGATCAGTTAAACATGGCAGTTAGCATTTGCCATATACTTTGTTTACTTGGACAATAGAGCTTTATGTGTTGAGATGGTGCAGTTGAATGGACTAAAGTGTTAATTGAGCTTTTCATCGTAGTGTTTGTAGCTGCTTGATATGGGTCTGGGGGGAAAAAAGCAGTCTTTATTTTCAGGGGCTAAGCTAGATTTTATGAATGAGCCTGCGGAGAAGATATTTGTTGAATGTTAATAAAAGATGATACTATTTGTGATTGCTATTGGGGCAACTTTGATTTGAGTGTACAGAGTCAGCAATGCAGTAGTAGAAGCAACTGATATTTAAGACTTTTCTTAAATATTGTAGAAAACAATGCAATCCTTTTCTGTATCAGAGTACTGTTATTTTAGACATTGACATGTGGAATGTATTCAAACAACACTGTCCAAACAAATCACTGTTTAGACACATGTTTTCTACTGCTTTCTAGAAGACCTGCATGCCAGGTAGAGGCTTTATAGATGGATCGTGTTATTGTGGAATTTAGCACAGTCACAGTGGATAATGTTTGCTTCGTGTCATGGTTGGTCACGTCCTGCCTGCATTTTCAAATCCTACACTTCACTGTAATTCAGCACTGATTTAAGCAACAAGGTCTCACCGACAACGACACATTCCTCAACCTTTAAAGGAACAAAGGGCCAATGCCACAAAAAAGTTTTAGATTTGAAAGACAAGTCAAGTCTGCAGAACTGGCCCCAAGTATATCCTTTTTGATTGCCTTTCATTGTTTACTGATAATAAATTGATTTAGACCAGTTAATGTATATCTCTGTAATTTGTGCAGTTTTGTTTGATTCATGTTGTTGCCATTTTTAATCCTATGCTGATTGTTCTCATTTTTTCATCTTAAAGCATCATCTCTGGAGAGTACTTCTGAATATATAGATGCATTACTATGCTAGTCAGCTTCTTCTCCTGTCAGATGTAAACATTAAATACACTTCTGCTCTTAAACAAATGCCCAATAAACTATTTGAACATGACTTCTCTTTTCTTAAAGCAGTGTTTTACCCTACAGTGCATTCCTTTTAGATTGTGCACACTGTGCTAGGTTGACTATGAAATGTATTTAAAAGAGGTTATACTGGCTACACTGCATTTTATCAACATGCTCAGCAGGTCTACGGTCTTAATTCTGACTTTTTTGAGATATGATCTCACTTTGTCAAGCCATACTCACCTGCTCAGCCAGAGGTGTTAAAAGAATATACTTAATCAGCCTATTATTATTTCCTTACCTGGTTATTTTTTAGGTTATATGACCTAGTTACTTTTACTCAAGCATGAATTTAGAGTTTCTTTCGGTTTTTATGTTGATGTAACAGTTGCATACACATGTAAATTGTTGCGGTGCTCTGCCAGAGTCTGGTCTGGTCCGACGCGCGCAGAGGCGCGTCCAACAGAAGCAGCGCATGTGACTGACACACCTCCTGTCCGCCTCTCTGTCATACCCACAGCGAAGAAGGAAGTCTTTTTTCGACATAACATTTGTCTTAAAGACAACAATGCCACCATCTTTTGGGACAATATTTTGGTTATTTTAAAATACGTACAGCAGAGAAAGAAATAAGTGTGGATAACACCAGAGGTTTGAGCTGAAGGCGGTTGTAAAGTAAGTAATAAACTGTTTTCACTTTTGTTTGGTCACGCACATTTATCCACTAAGTAAGCTTAGCCTTAGACTCACTATAGCAGCCAAATGTCTGTGGAGTTCTCCGTCACCTAGGTCATCTTGAAGAAAAGGTTAAAGCAAAAGCATCTAGATTCAGTTTTCAAGCCTACACAGTAATATTTTGTGAAAATGTCAAAAAATCTTACTTTCATCTTTGATGTCATTTTATACATGTTCTTCAGAAAATAACTGTTAAGTTTCCTCATAATATAACTACAATTTATCATGTTAATAGTGTGCTTTTGTTACTTATATCTTTATGTAAAAAGATTTTCAAGTGGAACTTAACCAAACCATAAAAATGATTTTAATCAGATATTAACCATAGGAATGTCTTGAGTAATATAAGGAGGAGGAGGTGACCTTGTTGAACTATCTTGTTCCTTAGAAATGGTAACAGCAGCCACGGAGCACCCTGCTCTGAGGAAGACTGTGGACAAAGTGAGAAGCCTGATGCATTACCCTCCAGCGTGCGGCGCAATGGAAGACAACCTAACTGGAGACACCTGCCCCACATGCCTCGGCACTGGCAGAATACCTCGAGGTGGGATACTCTCATTAAGATCTACAGAGCTTCAATACATCCAAGTAATCCTAGGTTACTGTCATATAGTGTTGCATCAATAAGTAGAGTACATTTTGAGTCATCACTTTACACGGGCCTCTGAACTCACGCACACTGTTTTACACTGCGTCTGTCTGTTTTACCATTCTCTTGTTTGTGGTTTTTCACTTTGTTGGATTTTACCTAATAACCATTCCAGGTTTCAATTCACTTTTTCTGTTCTGTATTTGTTTAACTTTCACAACATGTCTGTGTTTCGTTTAGAAAGGTTTGATTTACTTGTTTTATTGATCACAGGGCAAGAAAACCATCTTGTTGCCGTAATACCTTGTAATGATAAGCGTTTGAAACCAAGCCGCACGTAAGAAATGTTTTCCAGTTTGAAATTGCACTTAGCTGAAAGAGTTTAAATTAGTGCAAATTATTAAGCATGTACATCTCTTCTGTTGGCTTCTAGAAAACTCTACGTGTGTGTATCCATTGCTATTTGCCTATTAGTTTGCTGTTTGGTCCTGTTCTTCCTTTTTCCTCGGAGTGTCACTCTGACACCTGTGTCCCTGCTGTCTGCTACGGTTTTCTTCACTGACAAAACTGTTGAAATGGAAGTCACAGTAAGTACCAGTCTTTTTTTTTTAACCAGGCCAAATAATAAAAATCTGCAGTACATGGAGTTTTAGCTGCAGGTTCACACATTCAGCACAAAATGCAATCAACAGCTCAATCTGTGTCAAACACTAAAACAAGAGAACTGCTTATGTTCACATGACAGACTGTAAATTTTTAATTGTAGCAAAGTACAAAGTTCTGGAGATTTAATTGACTTGTATGTTTTCCCTTCACTGTAAAAAGTGTTTTTTATTTTCTCTTTTTAGAATGTCATTAACATTACCAATGGAAACTTTGTACCTGTTCAAATCATCCACTTCAGCCTTCAGGGTCTTATCTCAAACACAATTGTGGGCAAGACCAGCTTTAATAACACATCCATGATCCCGTCCCGCTCACAAAAAATGGTGAGTTCTAAATAGACTGTATAACAAAAATGTGCTATTATTGTCAAGACTAACCTCTTTTTTCTTTTTTCTTTTAAACCTGCAGTACACAATTGTGTCTAAACTGTCTATCACAGATGCAGGCTTATAGTAAGTGAATAAGTGACAATTCAAAAGGAGTCTCTCGACACATGTGTGTAGACATTCACGGATTTAATTTTTTTTCAGCACCTACTGCAAGGCGAGCTTCAAAGTTCACACTATATTTCTGGTACTACAGTAAGTCTTCAGTCAAAGCATCATCTTAAAAGACAGGAAAGAAAATCCTAATCCTGACTTTATGTTTAATGTGGGGAGTATATAACTTCTACATGGTTTCTTTACATTCAGTAGGTTTTGTTGTGTTTGTTGCTTTAGCCAGCTTAAATGATCATTAAAGGTGATAAAAGTTATTCATTTATACAGTTATGTCTTGTCATGTTCGTTTTCCAGAATGACGATGAACATATCCTATCTCTCCCACACCGAGCAGCTGTCTCTCGACACCTTCGAATACATCGACTGTGGCACCAACTCCACAGTTCCTCATCCCTTCAGCAGGAGCGTAATTCTAACTACATAAATTTTTTGATTTTTTTTCTGAATGTCAGGGTGACTTGTGTAAAATCTTCTATTTTTCTTTATGGTGTTTTTCAATCATTGGTTTAAATAAATTTAAGACATAAATTGGTGTTAAGGCACAATGTGTTTTTTTTTGTACTCATTGTTGTAAATGCATTTTTTTGTACTCTGTTAATAATAAGTATCACAATAATTGCACAATTTAACCTTTTGTCCATAATTCCTATGTTTACAATCCAATGTCGCACTTTACACTGCACTTTATTGCTTTTAATGTGAAAAACACAGCTTTGCAATTAAATCTAGAGGTCTTCAATTGTTTAAAAGTGTATTTTTTTTTACTGAAAATGCTCCACAAACCATATATCAATACGTTAGTTATGTTAATTGCTGCCTTGTATATTTACTCCCAGTCTCACAAAAGATTTAACTCCTCGGTCAACATTGTTTTTAAAAGTGAGTGGCCACAGGAGGGAGCCAGTGCTTGTGTCACTCAATAAGCCCAATATATAAGGAAAGGCACAATATATGCTTAAAAAATACATAGCTCATATTTTTTGCATAATGTTTTTTTCAATATTATGTGCTTGTTTACCCTTCAGTTACCGTTATCTGAGCAAAATGGGTTAACAAAAGCATCAGGACATAGCATCAAAACTATTGTCCACATTCCTTCCTGATATTCTCTATTATGTGCAGTTATTTTCCATGTGTATTAACATTTTCTGTTGCATTTTCTAGGCCTTACATGTGAACCTGTGTCTGTTTTTAGTGCTCATTAGTAAAAAGGTCAAATCCCGGTTTATTCTGGATCTAAGCACTTCGCCAGCAGGGGCGTCTCAGGGTCCCAGTTGGACCTGACGTCACCCTATCTTCTGATGCCGTGCTTTTCCTTCAGTGGCTCTGGCAGTCCTCTCTGCTGCTGGGGGAGATCTGAGGCGAAGGAGAGCGAAGACTGACCGCGTCTTGTTGACAAGTTTAAACTATGGACGTGTTTATTTCGTGTGGATAATGTTTTGCACAGCGCACAGTTAAGGTAAGAGTTTTTAGTAGCCTTTTATGTTTTCCTTCTTGCGTCTTATGCATAGGAGGCTAATAATGGTAAAATTCCTGCCTAAGTTAAGTTAGATTTGACTGATTTTGACATGGTTTGTACCAATAATTAAATGAACTAAGCACATTTTGAAAGCATTTCGCGAGTGGTGTGGGGCTTTAAACTAACACAGACGAAACATCATTGTGGATTTCCTTTGAGTTCAGTGCATTACATAAAACTTATGGGCTCAAACATAATATTTTCCTGGAATGACACTACATTGGCTGTAGTGTTCTCTCTCTGGAGGTTTGATGGGAATCATCATGTCAACAACAACGGGATTAATACTGCAGTAGGACTAACACATTCACCACTGCACTGCACAGTCTGTCAGCTTTAGTAAAGAGGATTAGTCTGACCAAATGCGAAACTAGATAACCCAGTCAGGGCACCCAATTAACTCCGGTTGGGCTCCATACTGTGTAGCATTTATCAAAATAAACAAGTTTTTCCACGTTTACTCATGAATAACTAATACTTAATGAATCAGATGGAAAACATGCTATTCTGGTCTAGTTTATAGTTAACCTACCTGCAATAATCTATTAAAGTTAAACTTGGTTTCAGGCTTTATCAGATCAGATAAAAGATGAATGAATGTGTAATTGGAAATAATAAAGTCATTCATTTTCTTCCACTTATCTTGTCTGTGGAGCTTGTCACACGGTTGCACTCAGATGAGGATTGAAACGTCTCTGAAACCTACTTTCACATGCCTTTGCTTTCCACCTTGCTTGAAATGCTTCAATAGCTTTATATATAAATGCATTCAAATAGCCAAAATTAGATAAAATTACACAGAAAATCTTTTAAGTAATTGCTCCCGTTTTCTTGCTATAGTTTATCTATAATTTGTTAATGCTCCCTTTGTCTTCCTTGTGTCACACTGAAATGCCAACGTGTGTATCTTAAATAGCCATTATCTGCTAATTTTACGCTAACTATGTGTGTTTTTATTAAGGGTTCCAGACCTGTTCCATCTGATCCAGTCTGCCTCTGAGCAACGGGAGCTAATGCCAAACTGCTGATAGAAGGATCTGTCACCTCATCTTACCGAAGCGGGTGTGGAGTTTCTGGAAACATGGGGAACCAGCTGACTGATATTGCTCCTAATACACCATCATTCCTGCCAAATTTTCAGTCCCTGCACATTGTGGTCATAGGGCTCGACTCCGCTGGTAAAACCTCGCTGCTTTACAGACTCAAACTTAAAGAGTTTGTGAAGACCATTCCGACTAAGGGCTTCAATACAGAGAAGATAAAAGTAGCTGTTGGTACATCCCGGGCCATATCCTTTCAGGTTTGGGATGTGGGCGGCCAGGAAAAGCTACGACCTCTGTGGAAGTCATACACACGACGCACGGATGGCATTGTGTTTGTGGTGGACTCTACTGAGCAGGAGCGCATGGAGGAAGCCAAAGTGGAGCTGCACAAAATCACTCGCACATCCGAAAATCAGGGCGTCCCTGTGCTTATCTTGGCCAACAAACAGGACCTGGATTCAGCGCTGTCTGTAACCGAGGTGGAAAAGCTGCTGGCTGTCCATGAACTAACCATGTACACCCTGCATCACGTCCAAAGCTGCAGTGCTATGGATGGACAAGGACTCCAGCTAGGATTAGAGAAACTTTATGAGATGATTATAAAGAAAAAGAAAATGCTCAAGCACAACAAAAACAGGAAGAGATAAACGGCTCACTTGCACACGTCGGACATTACCTTAGGACATTTATCCACTATTGAGACACTTCCAATCCTAATGGTCCGTTTAATGAGAGAACAATTTGTGCCAACTAAACTGCGCTCAACCTTCGGGGCAGGAAAATGGATTTGGCCATAAGACTTGATGCAGTATTGAAAACAAATAACAGCGGTTTGCAATGATGCAGCTGCCCTCTTAGAGTAATAGCTATAGATTGAAGGAACTTGTTCATAGAAATTAGTCTTCACTAAGTGCTTCTCTTTCAATGAAGAGTTTTAACACACACTAACAGACATTTTCCAGCTATAACTAAATGTTTTGAAGAATATTTAATATAAACTAAAATGACTTTATATTCCTTTACATGCGTGCACATTTCTGACTGACATATGATATGGACGTTACCCTACAATAGTATTCCACACTTTGTGTTTGGTTGGGTTTAAAGATAAATGCTGTAAATGATGTGAAATGAACAAGCACCAACTGATAGTATTTTCACAGCCTGAAAATTATACCTAAATACATTCCACAGAGCTTTAGTTTAACAAATGTGTTTATTCCTATTGTACATTTGTAACCCTTGAAAGAAACGTAATAAAACAAAGCACTGTATCAAAAATACATTTGTAGTTCTTGGTGCGAAAGACATTTAGGATTGGCCAGGAAAGTAAGATAGTCAGTGACATGTTATTGTAGGGACCATTACCCTTTCTATTCAAGGCTGAAATTAGGTGTTAGTCTTTTTACCTCCCCCACCCCCAACACAAAGCAAAACACTTCATTTGTTTTGTTTCCCACCTTCTAGTCTGCCAGCTGCTAACAGTGTAATTACATCCATTAGTGGTGAAAAGGTTAAGAGGTGACAGATTTCAGACATTTAAGACTGAAGCCCTTTTGAACGCTTAAAAGTTACTTGTAATCTACTTTAATTATGGTCTCTTGGTAAAACAAAACAAAACACAATAGTTAGGTGATTACACAAAAACAGTTAGAGGAAGATGTATTGCTAAAAATGCGTCACAGTTTGTTTTGTATTTTTACTAAAAACCCTTAAGCCTATTTCCATAACTGTTCTCAATAACAGTTTTTAATCCCTCATCTTATACACTAAACTAAGCTGCCAATCATCAATTATATTATGCAACAACTCCAGTCAAAATTTCACACATTGCTGACCTTATTTGTGCTGGATACAAGAGTGTTACTTAAATGTCTCCTGCATGGCTTCAGGAAATGTCACGACAGACCTGTGTGTCCCGAAAGTCAAGTCTGTCCGAGTTCACAAACGCACTGCTTGACTTCTTTGACCTACCTGCCCACAATATTCATGAATTACAGTAGGCTCATTAAAAGTTCTCAGTTTCAAGGATGTCTTATGCAGTATCATCTTGACACAGCAGCTGTTTCCTGAATAAATTTGCATGGTGATGTGTATTTCCAACAGCCAACACACATCGCAGGCGTTTGGTGTCATTGATTAGACAGTAAACTAAATACACTCTCCTGATTTGACTACTTCAGTAGATTAAGTCTTATACACTTTACAGATATGCTAATATAAAAAAAAAAGTGGAATCCCTCTTTCTGTGTGTGATGGTGATAAAAAAGGGGCTCAGGTGATGGAGCGGTCATCCTATAACTGGAAGGTTGGCAGTTTAATTCCCACTTCCGTTCATACTATTGTTGTGTCCTTGGGCAAGACACATAACCCAACTTGCCTCCAGTGGAGTCAGCTGTAACACTGGTAAAGCGCTAGGTAGGAAAGTGCTATATAAATAAATAAAAATAATTTAGCCTAAAACTATAATCTGGCATGTTTACATTGATGTGGCTGTGTCTCATGTTCATCAACATGCACTGTCCCTATCAAACAAACAAAACTGTGAGTTAGTATTGTCTGTATGTTATTGATAGACTTTATATCAAAAGATATAAGAAACCGTCATTTAAAAAGAGACC
Source organism: Neodontobutis hainanensis (assembly GCA_024349245.1). Lineage (NCBI taxonomy): Eukaryota > Metazoa > Chordata > Actinopteri > Gobiiformes > Odontobutidae > Neodontobutis > Neodontobutis hainanensis. The sequence continues at coordinate 15,832 of JALDNG010000471.1, read as the reverse complement.
GTTATTTTGATTTTTGACTGGCCGGATCACAATCAAACCTTTAAATGCTGACGGGTGTAAGTCATGTGATTTAATTTGATGTTCACTTTTTCTAATTTTGGTTCTAAACAAATATTACACCCAAAAAGATTTGGCAGGAAAAGTGTCAGTAACCACTTAGTTTGTGTCGCTGCCTGTTTGTGCATGAGCTGGCCCTCTTAGGTAAGCAACACCAGTAGGACAAACTACAGAAGATTTTAAATGTTCAACTCTTAGTCTAGTAGGAGAGTATGGTATTTCCAAAGCTACCTTGTTTTCACTGAATATGAACATTAAATCCCTGCAACACTGAGGTATAATTTCAAGCCTGCTTAATTTCTATTACTCACCTGAGGCTTATAAACAATAATGTTTTCTTCCCTTTCTCTCTGAGAGAACACAAAGACGGCAACAATGTAATGTATGTGTTTACTGTCCTTATAGCCCCACTGAGGAAAAGGCTCTGGGCACAAATCCAGGGCTCTTAGAACTTCTAACTGGGCCTAGCCATAATTTTGTATTGCCATGGCAACCTGAAGGCTGCAGTCACTAAAGGGTGACCCGGGCAGTGGTGGGGTCAGATTGCTTTTGTGCAATGCAGCTGAGGCTATTGAGGGGGCAGGGAGATTAGACAGGAAACTCGGATCAATACGTGAGTCCTGAGATCACCACCTCTCGCCAAGAGTCTATTTCATCTCTTGCATTTTTATCATTTTTATCATTTCTCATTTTACATTCTCCTACTGTTTCAATTAACCAATGTCAACTTTTCTAACATTTAACTCAGAATCCCTTCCAGCTAATTAAAAATATTACTTCCAGAGAGTATGTCTTGTTAATACAGGGGTTGAGCTGGTAGAACCAACTAGTGTGCAGAGTGAACGTCCTAAAGCTTCAAACGGGCCAATGTTTGTGGGAGGAAAAGATTAGTAGCTTTGGCTTTTATTCCCGAAAGGTTATAAACCTGTCACTGGGTCTTCATTTAGAGCCAAACCAATAGAATTAGATGGATGAGAAAGGGATTGAAAGCTTGAGTTTGCCATGCTGTGTATTCTTGCACGCCAGGGGTTTTATGTGGAGTTTAAGAACCAACAGCAAGGCCGTATTTCTTGGGTCTGAAAAGGGCATTTTCACATTGAGTGGATCTCACATATTTAAGCAAGTCCAATTGTCTCTAAAAAATGAACCTGCCCACTGGCTCTAATTATTTATTCATCTTTACTGTTAGGTTTCGGACAGGAATCATTTTACTAGAAGGAGGGCCGTTGCATTATGGGTATGAAGCTTTAATAAAAATACATTCTACAGGGTCAGAGGAATGATTCATTGCTCAAGCAAACAATTACACTAGACATTTAAAGCAGTACTTTCCTCCTGCAGTGCTGCAAACTCATATGGGACTGTTAAATGTCAATACAGATCTTACATACAATATATTAGATGTGTTGATCTGGCAAAATATATGTCCTCATGACACTGTAAAGTTTCCTGTCGCTCAGAATTATATAGTGGAGAATCTTGTGATTAGGGTCATCTGTGCCTATGAACAAGGGTTTATTCTTTTTTCTGTCATGGAGCTAATAAAATGACTTTGGGCCTTTATAGTTTAATAAGTTGGAGTCTATGTACTGTAAATCAAACATTCACTTTTTAATGCTTGGTTGCAAATCCTTTGCAGTCAATTACAGCCTGAAGTCTGGAACACTTAGACATCACCAGATGCTGGGTTTCATCCCTCGTGATGCTCTGCCAGGCCTCTACTGCAACTGTCTTCAGTTCCTGCTTGTTCTTGTGTTCTTTTATATAGCGTTTTTCCACCTAGTAGGCACTCAAAGCGCTTTACCAGTGTTACAGCTGACAACTGGAGTCAGTTAAGTGTCTTGCCCAAGGACACAACAGCAGAATGAATTGTGGGGGAGAGCGTGATGTTATGATGTTTCGAGGGGGGCTCAAACCACCCACCTGCCGGTCAAAGGACGGCCACTCTACCACAGAGCTACTGCCGCCCTTTTTCTCTTCAGTCTTGTCTTCAGCAAGTTAAATGCATGCTCAACCGGATTCAGGTGATTGACTTGACCATTGCATAACATTCCACTTTCCCTTAAAAAACTCTTTAGATGCTTTTAGTATGCTTCGGGTCATTGTACATCTGCACTGTGAAGCACCGTCCAATGAGTTCTGAAGCATTTGGCTGAATATGAGCAGATGATATTGCCCGAAACACTTCAGAATTCATCCTGATTGCTGTCACATCATCAATAAATACAAGAGAACCAGTTCCATTGGCAGCCATACATGCCCACGCCATGACACTACCACCAACATGCTTCACTGATGAGGTGCTATGTTTTGGATCATGAGCAGTTCCTTTCCTTCTCCAGACTCTTTTCTTCCCATTGCTCTGGTACGTAGGTTGATCTTGGCCTCATCGATCCATAGGATGATGTTCCAGAAGTTTTTAAGCCTCACCAATGGTTTACATCTTGTGAACCCTCTGTATTCACTCTGGTGAAGTTGACTTTGACACACATACACCTACCTCCTGGAGAGTGTTCTTGATCTGGCCAACTGTTGTGAAGGGTGTTTTCTTCACCAGGAAAGAATTCTTCAGTCCTCCACCACAGTTGTTTTCTGTGGGCTTCCGGGTCTTTTGGTGTTGCTGAGCTCACTGGTGCGTTCTTTCTTTTTAAGGATGTTCCAAACAGTTGATTTGGCCACACCTTTAAGTTTTTGTTGTGTCTCTAATGGGTTTGATTTGTTTTTTCAGACTAATGATGGCTTGCTTCACTGATAGTGACAGCTCTTTGGATCTCATATTGAGAGATGACAGCTACTGTTTCCAAATGCAAAAAGCACACTTGAAATGAACATTCAAACCTTTTATCTTCTCCTTGTAAATGTGATAATGAGGGAAAAAACTCACACCTAGCCATGGAACAGCTGAGCAGCCAATTGTCTCATTACATTTGGTCCCTTAAAAAGTGGGAGGCACATATACAAAGTGTTGTAATTCCTACACTGTTCTTCTGATACGAATGTAAACATTTCAAATTACAGCTAAACGTCTGCAGTTAAAGCACATCTTATTCGTTTCACTTCAACTCTATTGTGGTGGTGTATAGAGCCAAAAAGATAAGAATTGTGTCGATGTCCAAATATTTATGGACTTGACTGTAGATGTAATAGCTGGCTAGTTGATTTCAGACCAGAGTTCAAATATTTATCAAGAGCAACATCTCCTTGAAAGAATAATTGAGTATGTAAACCGTGTATTTTCAAGCACAAATAACACCGTACAAGTGCAACCCAGTCAGTATAAATAGAATAAAGCATGTGTTACCACTAAGCATTGAGGTCTTGGATAATCTGGAAATTGATATGGTTGTATTTAACAGCAACAAAAAACAAAGACAAGCTAAAGTTAATCATAGAAACTGTAAAATGGTGTCTTATCCATCTGTTTGATCTGTAACTTGTATAGATGTGATAATATAGCAGTGGATTCGGTGATGTGGCTTGTTTTTATCTCATCCACAGCTATACCATCATGTGACAAATAAATTAGATCATTTAAAAAGCCTGATCTCCTGGGCTTGCTTTAGTTTGCATTAAAGTAGTAGGCTTTCTGTTTGAAGATATATGTTTAGCATTTTTCCTGCATATTTATTTAGCAACGCTTTTGGCAAATGTTTAACTATTACTGGTCTGTCTCCCACTGTACTGCCCTGATTACACACTAGGATTACCCAGAGACCCAGCTGGCTCGTGCACACTACAAGAGATATGCAGTAGCCACTAACGCGCTGGTTAATCCGGACTTATACAGTAACTTAGAAGCCAATAGGTTATTGGGTCTGCCGCTTGACCCACAGTGATTGGCAAAGTTCTGAATTGTCAAATATAAATTAATGTAGCCCCTAAATGTTTCTTTTATTAGATGGTGCAATTCTAATAAAACATTTTTTTTTCATCTGCCATTTTTGTGGTGTGTTATTGCAGAAACAGAAAGCATGGGGTCTCAAAAAAATGATGTGGCTGCTGTTGAGTTGAGTTACAGTTTCAATGTGAGACAAATTCCAGACCACAACAAGTGCAAAATCTGTCAATTACCCATAGATTTAAATGGATAAATTATTGTCTTGTATAAAAAGCCAATAAATAAGTATGTAGTACTGTATTTTGGGTAAAAAGAATTGGGGATTTTTTGTCTCCTGAGCCTATGCTACATTCTCAAGACACTTTTCCATACAAGCCACTTTGTTTTATATATACAGTCATTTCAGTCTGAGGAGTCAATCTACTGCCAAAGATCTGCTCTATATTTGAAGCTGGTGTGTCTTCTCATGGCTTTTGTTGACATAGCATCCTGCCTGAAACATCAAGGAGTGTGTGCTTGTGCGTGTCAAGTGTGAGTCCCCTTTGCCCCTGCTCTCTCCTGGAGGCAGGGACAGCTGTAATGACTGGTACTGTTATGGTTTTCTTCCATCTTGGAGAGATAGTAAGCGCATGTGGGAGTGAGCTGTGAAGCTGCACGTGAGCGGTGAAGCTCATGCTGCAGTAAATCATGACTGACCATTAGTGTTGGTGTGGCAGGATAACTTTTGTTTTTATCTTACCATTTCAACAACACCTCTGCTCAGGGAGCTATAGTTCTCTCATTATATGTGTCAGATGAATTGGACCTGATCAAGTTTATGCAAAGGAACCCATGCGGATCATATCGGGTATTTGGGACTTGTCTCCCAAATGAGGTGCACATACTGGACTTTTTGTTCAACCCTGCCAAGCTTCTGTCCTTCACAAGCCATCGCAGCATTTCTTTTGTTGTTTTTTTTGTTCATCTATCAAGGGTGTTATTGTTTCAAAGGAATGAAGCTGGCCAGGACTCACATATTATCTCTGTAAACTAGGGTACAGACATTAGGCTCGAGTAAAAACTGGGTTGTTAAGATTTTAATCAAGTCCAAAAGCAGCTTGATAGCTTTTATGCCTCTTGATAACTTTAAGTAATGTTGCTAGTGTGATAACCCAGCCAGAACTGAGGTTAAAGGGATGTAACGTGTGTTCTCAACAGTTTGCAATCTTGAGCAATGTGAAAATGTACACAGGACAGCATTTTAAAACTGTTTAAATGGTTTATGCAAAACCTCTATTTGGTCTACCACCAGGTTCCAAAGACTTGATTTTGTCACTTTAGTAAAAGTTTGCTGTCAGAATACACAGCACAGGGACAAGTACAGACTTAATAAAACATGTAAAATTATTAACACCTGACATTTAGAATACAATGTTAGATGACATGCAGTTATCATAACAGTAGAATACTATAGCACCAGCTTGAAGTCAGAGCAAACGTGAGATATGCAATAATATTATTATATATATTATAATATGTTATTTCAAATGATATTTCTCACACATCATCATTCCAAAATGGATCCCACCTGAAAATAAAAGCAGTTGACTGTGAATTGAAACTGAAGGTATCCATTTGTTCATGTTGTGGTTTGATTGCAGCAGTTATAGTTGCCTGCCCACTTTATTTCTCCTACAGTGTGGAATATGTAAGCTTGCTGAGAGAGTAGGCATGCAACAACATTGTGAAAAAACACATATTTGCCAAATCCACACTCCTGTGTCTTCTACATACAAGTTACATGTTGATGCACAGCAGTCCCATGAGGCTTTGCAGCTGGAAGTTGCACTTTGAATTTTTTACTGGATCCTGAAAATTTGTCATGCATTCACACTGTCATGTCAGTTAATTGGCCAATCAGATGAAGCAATGCTGAAAATACATTATCAGTAAAGTATTTTTAGACACTCGGTATCTAAATGGAATTACAATGGAATAGAATACAATACAAGTTATTTGCAATGAAATTGACTGTAAGTCACATTGTCATTTCAGTTTTTACTAACGATCATATGTTGTGTTCCATTTATCGTGTAATTCTATAGTAGATACTGCATTTTGTTGAGTACATCTAATTCAGGGCCACATCCGTCTCCTGCTGACGCATGTTGACAGGTGACATACACGAAGTTCCCTCACTGCTTTAATCCTGTTAGTCCTCAGTGAGACCGGTTTAAACTTGGAGCATGGCCAGAAATCACCCCAGAATGACACCAACTCACAATAATCCTTAACTCCAGTCTAGACAGGGGAGCTAATAGATGGTAACACCCTCCAAGGCTGCCCTGTGTGGCACCATACCATTAAGAAATTATCTGTGAAAAGGTCAAGCTGCAGAAATGTTGCGGTGTAGGGAGTTTCTGGCTTGTTATTTTTAGTGGTTAAAAGTAAGATTCAGGATGGTGCAACATTCTGTGATCTTCTCTTCCACAAATGGTGCAACATGAGGAAATTCAGGGATTTGGCATGAGTGTTTTTGTCACACTAGATTAAGCTTGCAGCTTTATTTATTTATTTTTAATGACAGTGAAGCACACGGTGGAAAGCATCATGCTTCAAGGATGAAAACAAGGGGGGGGGGCATACCATTAGGTTTTCCTCTTTATGTGTTGCCTGATTCACCCCCGCTGTTGTTGTTGCTTTTACTGAGGCAGAAGAAGGAGGAAAGTAAATGGAAAGGCATTGTATGAAGGCTTTTTGGAATTTGTCCCATGGCACACATTTAAATCAAATGGTGCATCCAATGATCTGTAACTGTGCAGCAGCGATTGACTTAAATCACTTCCGCCTTCCCTCTTTCATTAGAAACTTATTAAACCTGAATGGAAACTGTGAAAATAAATAGGCCGCGGGCATGAGTTGAATATGACTAAATAACCTGTCATTCTGTCAAGGGCACATTGCAGATGTAAGGAAATGCTGAGAATTGGAGCAACTCTATTTACTGCATTAAGAGACCACACTTTCCTTCTATCAAGGTGAGTTTTACGAGTGTTATAGATGTGCATAGTGAGATTTACTTTGCAGGTGGTAAGCACAGAAACATCTCATCATTGCATTTCCAACATGAACAGTTGCATAACTAAGCCAGAGCGGCTCTGTCTCTTTGTATATGGCTCTGAGCTCAGCGTGTGTCAAGGGAGCACTAGTGAAAAGGTGAAGCAGAAGGACGGAGGAAGAGTGCGTATCGTGTTCCCGGTGCGTGGCCGGGTGGTTTGTGCTCAGGGCAGAGATGACAGCAGAGGCCAGCAAATGACACCCAGCACATATGCTTCAGATACTGCAATGCAGAGAGCGAAAGATACAGGTGCACAGTAATATCTGCCATTCTGTGTTTTGAAATGACTATTAATAAACAATCTCACACCGACATGACTGAATGTTTAGTATGCATGAATCATTTCCCTCCACTGCTTAGGAATGATCTTAAAATGCACATTAAAGCAGATTAGGTTGTGTGTGAAATTAAAAGTGCCAAAATAAACTAGGATTTACAAGGTGACATAACCTGACCTGAGCCTGGCCTGTTTCTGCCCCACACCTTAAATCATTTATTTCTGTCTGAAAATTCTTATTATTCTCTAAATGTTTTGTCCTCAGCTATGTAAAGTTGTTCTAATAACTTGTATGGAAAGGGAACCTCCTATTTGTGCTAGACTTTGTGGGCCTATATATATATATATATATATATATATATATATATATATATATATATATATATATATATATATATATATATATATATACCTATTTTAGCCTTGCACTTTGTGTCTGCAGCATACAAACATTTCATTGTCATGTCAGTATTAATGTACACATTTCTGTATACAAGTGAAACCACAGCCACATAGCCCATGCAACAAATCCAACTAAATGTACTGAGGAGAGCAGAGTCAGGGATTTATTATGTTCAAATGGCAAATGTTTCAATTATTCTAGCATTAGCAAATTCATTATCAATCATTCCTGATAATTATTGCCTATGTTGACAGAATTGGACGCATCTAGTGAATTGATTTTGTGTAATGTCATCCAATAGGAATACAGCTGCTTTGGCAGAGCGTCCCATGGCTCATGAGTCGCCTTCAGGCAGAATCAGGGCCAGCGAGGGAGCACAAGTGAGTCTGCACCGAGAAACAAACACTCTGCACATGTTCTATCCCAGAAGTAGGTTGCTTCATCTAATCTGCCCAGTAACAGTTCTGCAGCGTGCATATGTATGTTACTGTGTGTGCGTGGATTTGGCTGAGTGAAAGCATGCATAAGTGTGCATGTTTGCATGGGCAGCCAACAGTGAGTGGGCTGAGGGGAGTGGAGGAGGAGAAAGAGGAGGAAGTGGAGGAGGCCACTGGTAAAAGCTTCAACAAAAGCTAAAGATAGCATGGTGCTTGCAGGCACTCACTGAAGCTTAGCTTTCACTGTCAAGGTTAGACACATAGACACACATGCAGAGTGCACGAGGGGCAGCAGGAAAGGTCTGATAGTGCCTCTCAGGCTCTGACTGAACACCAGAGTTACTCATTCAATTTGGCATTTTACAAGTCACACACAAGGTGCAGCTCAAAGTGTAATTTAGAAAGTTAGTCTAATCGTCTGTTTATTATTATTTCGACTAGGTTTATGTTTTGATACTATAATAAATTATGTCAGGAAATCTAAGTGCCACAGACATTTTGATAAATTTATTCATTACATTCATAATCAACAACAGTTTTTTCTGTGTTTTGTTTTACCATATGCTCTACTGTTAGTTACTACCACTGCTGCTGTTGTTTGCACTGTTATTGTTTTGTACATATATTCAAAATGTCATATGTTTTATTCGTATTATTAGTGCTTCATTTGTGGGGGAACATGGGGGAATATATTCCCCCACTTCCTAAATCAGGACCAAGACCTATTTGACGGGGCTGGCAAATTTATTTTCTTCTGGACAAGTTTCTTAAAGAACGTTAATTTGGCCTGCTTTCTGATTTTTTTAACTCTGATTTATGTCAGCCTGTAGAAACTGCCCTTTAGTTTGTTAAAATGGCATTATTTAGATTCAAAAATCTATACTACAGTGTTCATAACAACATTTGTTCCTTTACCTTTTTTCCTTCTCAATGCTGAGTTAATACTTCCCCTAAATGTTTTCTCTGTGTTCCCATAATACTGTGGTGAGAAAGGAACAGCATTTCAATTACTCTGTATGTCTTGTACATAATGTGAAATTGCCAATAATAAAAAACATTGAACTTTTATTTTAACAGATTTAAATTTTAGTATTGTCTGAATTATTGTTTCATGTAATTTAAACTGTAGGTTACATCATCTTAAGTGTGAGCATTATAAGGGGAATAAAATAATAAATAAAAACCTAAGTGGCAGCAGCAACTCTTTGATCTACTTCCCTCTGACTGCTTGTCAATATGTTTTGCCAACTTCACCAGCTCACTATGTTGCTTTATTTAGCCACAATCGGTGCACGCTGCAGGTTTTGGTGGATGTGTAAAAGTGGCTTTGTAGTGCAAGGCTAAAGATGTAGAACTGAACTAAAGGACACTGTCTAAAAGGGCACAAATCACAAGCATAAAATCACTCTGAGGTTTACAGCCTGAAGAATGAGTCTCATAACTAGATTAATGACGCATTATTGGGCTTTTAAATGTATGTGCATATGCCCAATTTATATAACAACTATGTTTAAACTTTGCAGAACACTATGTTGGAGTTCAACTCTTTAAAAAAACTGGCACAGAAAACTAAACATATGAACTAACATGTGATGTACATAATGTAGGCTGTTTGTGGCTGTTCAAAGCAGGTCATGCAGTGGATTTACATGCTTTAGTAATCATATTATCAAAGGGCTTACTGCATAAACAATACAGTTATTGTGCTATAACAATAATTAATGAGGTCACATAATTTATTACTATCAATATTGACAATGAAATGAAACAAAACAGTTTTGTGTCCCTTCTTAATTTATTAATGAAAGTTAATATTGGGGCTCCATATTTACAATTTCAAATGCTAACACTGTTTTTTTTAATGTAGTGACTTGATCCCATTCTGTCCATACTTTGATTTATGTGGTCTCCATATCCTCGTTTACTTTTCTTGAGCTCAATATTTGATTTCTTTCAAACAGAGACAACACCGTGGTTATGCAGTTGAAATAACACCGAGACTAATCAGGCTTTGACACAAAGCTCATTGTAATTGCAACTCAAACACAGTGGGTGTAAACTGTGTTGCAGAAAATAGAAGAAATCCTTTACTCAAACACTGCGTAACGCTAATAACATTAAGGTGTATTGTTGTGTAAAGAGAGCACAAGTGTTCCTTGTTGAAAGGAGCATGTTATCAGTTTCCCCAGATGTCAGTAGGTTAAGCACCACACAGAGATTTCTAATCTGAGCTCTCACATTGCTATGTTTAATCTAGCTAAACCCTAACTTGTAATGATGCAATAAATTAGTAGTTTAGGTCATCTGTGTTCTGCCTTTTGAGATTTCAGCCTAATATAAACCGGCCTTCCTGAATAATACATTCATGTGCTCTTGATTTATAATATTAATAATTGAAGATGATTGGAGGGAATGAGGAAGATGTGTGATCCTGTTGCAGAGAAATCATCTGTAATTCAGTGTAATGTGTTGCACATGTGCTACATGTGCTATGAGTGTAAGGACATCATCCAACCTAGACTTATATTAGAATCTCAGTCGTCACATTATGTCAGGGGCTAGTGCTGTGAATAAATGGACTATATAGTACTGTACGTGAAAGGATCCTGAATGGCTCTATAGTGTCTCAATAAAACGTTAAAAAAGGCTACAGCCTTTGAAGGTTTTTTTTGCTTTAAAAATGATCACTTACTGAGCCTTTTAGAAAGAAATGTAATGACTGCAAGGTAAATCTGCATTGTCTGTATACGGTATTCAGGAGGAACATATGGAATAATTTGAATCTCAGGAGGACATTAATATCTGTCTTTGCTGCATCTTAAACTCAATTAATATAATCCAGATTCTGGTGGCAAATATAGATAATGCTAATCCATTTTTTCTACAAATTACACTCTCTTGGTTTTCTATCTAGTATTCTAGAGGAAACTATGTCTCATCCCAAACACGCAGCCTATTGTGTTTATGCTTCCCCCTCGAACGAGAGAAAAACTGCAGGTCAGGACCCTTTCTCTCAGCTGTGAGATTAATGTTGGAGCGCAGATTGACCACACAGAAACAAACGAGGCGGTCAATGAGTCCAGTCTCATCAGAACACATACACAGGGATACATGCCAACTCCAATCAAAATATACTGTCTCTCCTTAATAAGGTGTTATCCACTGTCCCAAGCAATAACATTTGCAGCAATGTAACCCGAATTAACATTTTAATCAAGCTACCCAGTCGGCCAGATGGTTATATCAATCCCAAACCACAATAGTTAAGTCTTCCCATCTTCTATTGTCAGATATTTTAAGACAAATAACCTTCTTTTGACGTGCTACAATAGCCTCTAAAAGAAGCTGGACAGGGCAGTGACCACAGTGAATAAAAGGAACTCAGATTGATTGAGATGGACTGATTCTGCAAAGAAAAGAGCCCAAAGCCAAAAGGCACCACGTGCAGATATGCATCACAAAGGAGAGCGCATGTCTAGAGGCAGCTCCAAATGAGAAAGTACAGCACATGCAGAGACCATCTGGAGAATTCAGCAAAAGTGCTCTTGTTTTAAGAAACCTTACATTTGAGAAGGACCTGAAAGAGATCTGACCTTGCTGGAAATGTCCTCAGTATAAAAGGTTTACAGAGTTGTATTGACTTCCCATTACACGAGGGACAAATATTTTTTCTTCCTGACAAATACTGCTGACCAGAGAGAACAGCAGTCCCCTTTCGGTAGTGGGTGTAAGTGTTGTACCAGGGATATCCGTGCGAGAGATTGGCTAACTGCATCCCCCACCCACACTACTTTGAAAAAGGGCTGCAGTATTTGAGTTTGAAGATAAAACTATTGCAGCCACATACATAGTGCGATATATTTGTCCTAAAGGCAATACCTTATACATTTTTTAATACCGCGATGCTCATTAGTGGAGAAGAAAACAACAGCATCATTCCAGCCCTGTAGCAGTGCAGTCCCCAAAGGAAAAACAATGATCACATCACATCCATCATGTACACCACTAGCCAGATATTCTTTAGTTTTAAAAATTCTCTTTTCATCTAATTCACATTTGTATAAACATGCACAAACTCTTATGTATCAATGTCTTTATTATCTTTACACACTTATGTCCTATTATCTTCTTTCTCTAATCAGGTTCTCATGTAGGCTACTCCACGTGGACTTTTAATATTACAAATTATGAGATTCTGGGCACTTAAATCGGATTTAAACCTGCAGACAGGTTTAAACAAGGACTCAGGAGGTCCCAGTCCAATTAAGTGGTCATGCAGTATCATGATGCAAAATGAGAAAAAGGGGAAACTGTCAATAAAAATGCTACTAAATCAATGTTCAGTCCTGACTCGTTTCAGCCAGATGGGGCACAGAGCAGCCCCAAATGCACAGATAGACTATAATTTATCTACTTTGCATTTTTATGTTACATTATTTCCCCAGTGCCTGCTGCTACAGTCCATTATTTTAAGGGCAATAAAAGAAGGACTGATTAGATTTATGTTGAAATGCAGAATCCCACAGCTACAGGAAATAAAAACCTGATAAAAACACCATTTATTTATTGAGTACAATGAAAGTGATGGTATATTTCTACAAGTTTTGAACAGTAAAAGTTACAACCCGTGAGCTGTAGACAATTGGTTTCTGGTGAGGAATGAATAAAACAGTAAATGTTACATGACCTGTAACAGATAAAAGTGAAAATGTATGTTTTCGTATTAGATATTTGTGCAAAAAAAACACTTGAGTCTATGTTACCAATGACACCCGTGCGTGAAAACAATGGAATCAAATCAGCAGTTGCCATGACATTACACTGCATCTTCTTAAATTGCTATGGAAACACAAAAATGATGACTGGCACAATGTTGTAAGTATAAACCAAAAGCAGCGGCAGACAGGTCAGGTGTCAAAACCTGGTGTGGTTATGGCCTAAAGCTTACAAGGCTCACCAGATACACTTAAAGTCAGTGCTCAAGTCATCTTTTATGTCTAAAAATCACTGGCCAGATTTCAGAGCCGAAGTCACTTGAAAACATACATAAAATGACAAAAGCGGGTTAACTTGAGCAGTAACATTTTGCACTTTACTGTTGAGGGCATATCAAATAAACTTAATATGGAACAAGAAATGTCGTGCTTTGTTTGAAGTAGTAGTGCCATCTGGTGGTAATGAACAGATTACTTGTCACTGTGGGTGATTTATATTGAGACTAATCTCACTGGGCAATCTGCTGCTGAGCTCACGTGAGAATGCCACGCATACATCAAACTAATGCAACAATTTCATATAGTGGGACAAAGAAATTAAATAAAAACACTCGAGTATCGGAATGGCTTTTAATTCACTAATTGGTAACACACTTTCAAATTCTTAAAAGTTTGTTTTATAAGACAGTGGTTGTTAAACTCTGTTAAACAAGTATCCAGAGATATCCAGTTTGTGATTGTGACAATCGTGACAGGTTGAAAAGCACTTAATTATCATTGTGAACGTTAATTAGGCCTGTGCTGCCCTCTAGTGGTGGACAAACCTATTACATCCATTACAATGAATTATTATTGTGGTGTTTGTTGTGGTGAGTATTGCCTTTCTTTTTGAATTTAATTTAATCTATTTGACTCTCACACACCGACCTCAGAATTAGGCCTCGTGTTGTTAGAGCATGTTCCAGTGACATGCACATTAATGCAGGATACCATTAAAAAGTTAAAACATTTATCATAAACACGCTCCCGCAAATCAATATCATCCAAATTGTCACTATACGTTGTGGTGCTAAAAAAAGTTATTGGTGTAACGCCCAAAATATATTTTGTGAGTAAAATGATGGCTCTAAATAAAGTGATGTAAAGCAAAAATATGGCGCCGTAGTGATTCTTCAGTCACGTCAGTTTCACGACGCTTTGACCTCTCCTCTTCTTCTTCTTCTTGGTCCAGGTCTGGTCCTGCTTTGGTCTGACTGGTCATCAGGGCTGTGGACCGTCCGTGGGGTGTGTCTTCTGAAGACAGACTCGAGAAAGAGAACAGCGTCAAGTAACGCGAAGCATCCACAGACGCACAGGAAATAGAAAATTATATATTTATTTTTTAGGTGTAAAAATAAATCCATGAACAAAATTAATTTCGTAATATAGGTTACAGCCTACTATTTAATTTGGGATCATAATAAAGGCCTAACCCCAACTAAAAAAAAAAATCTTAATTGGTGGTAATGGTAGCCTACATACTTACATTTTAACGTTGATTATTAATTGTGTTGTCAAGTATTGATTAATTTGAATTGGTAGCTAACACTTTCTTTTACACTACACTTCATACATTGTATCTACCTCTTCGTGTAACAAACTGTGATAACATGAAACTACATTGTACATAGATAGTCTATAGTCTATAGACTATTCTATATAGAATTTAAGCCCAGCTACACAAATAGCCTATACGATGTCTTACACTTTTGCAAGATTTAAGTAAGTCAATACTGTTATTTTGAAGTCAATACAGGAAGTCCTTGTTGACGTCCTCGCGCTTGACGCAGATGGACGCTGTGGAGCCCGCGCCTCAGAGACACCTTGAAACAGGCACGACTCACGTGCGGAGCTAAAATGTCACTGAACAAACGGACAGAAGCTCGAGGCTGGTTGTGGGTCTAGTGCAGCTGGATCTCACAGAAGAGGCGCCATGAAGAAACACCATAGCCCCTCCAAACTGCCACCGCCGCCTCCAGCCGAGGTCCCGGTGCACAGCGGCGAGCTCACGGTCCAACAACTCAATGAGCTGGTGTCGGACGGCAGCGGCTTCTACAGCCTCCCCACACAACACTTCAACGAAGTCTACCCCCGGATCTACATCGGCAACGCGTGAGTCGTGCGCTTTACCCGATTATTTCTTTGTCCGAGCCGCTGACAGGTGAGACAGGTCTTTAGTGAGGCTCCAGACAATGACAACAGTGGCGCATGTCGCGCGGCACGCACACAGGGCGTGATGCTCCGTCTGCCGTGCTCTCGGTGGCAGCCTGTTGTCGTCAACAAACACCCGCTCGTCCTTAAAACCGTACCAGTGCAGCACCGAGTGGTTGCCTTTAGATCCGCACAGGTGTTTATTGTCTAACATTATAATACAAATGAGGAAATAGCGTCGATCACAAATAGCCTACTGGAATAAACACGCCCAGATAACACAAAGAGCTCATAGCTGTTACTCAATAAAATCCTCCATTATTAAGCTTTCACAGATGCTTACACCTTGCACATCTGTTTAAACCAGCCAATAGCGGAGATTATTAGAGTATTTAGTAAGAAAGGAGACTCACAATACAAAATAATTGAATCAAACTGATGTTGAGCCTATAAAGAGAAACAGAACAAGTGACAAATGCTCACGATATCTCTTCTAGACAGCATCCAGAGAGGTAGAGGTGTGTGGTCATAGATCATACTGTATTACCATGGGGCTACAAGCATAAATCAATGGTTGACCATGAGGTAAACTATAGGCAATAGGAACATTCTGACACTTAAGGAATTTACAGCCTGTTATTCCTGTAAGGTTAGTTCCTAGTATGTGTTTGAGAAGTTTCATCTGCTTGATGGGAGTGTTACTGAGTGATGCAGGCCACACATTAGGCATTTTTAGAACACATAGTACGTTAATATGATAATGTTTGTGTTTAGAATAAAAATTGAAAGCTTCTACAGAGAGATATGTCTCATGTTGT
>JALDNG010000470.1:0-140933 GCA_024349245.1 Neodontobutis hainanensis | reverse complement strand
CTATTCATTCGTTTCTCTTCAAATAATATTTAGTGGACCAACTATGCTGACATCAAAAGATCCTTTGATAATAACAGAAATCACAGATATTTGTGACTCTATAAACGTTCCAATTGAATCTGATAAATTTTGGATTTTTCCAAAATTCAGTTCTCTCAGTGAACTTACTCAATTTCTTCACGAAACATCTGCGCATTTTTTACATAGAAAGATCGAAATTAAATTTGGAATTGAAATAAACTCATTATATTAACATCAAATATGCCGAATTAAAAGTTCTACTTTTTCTCTTAAACTGTTATTTTTCAAGAGTCCACATCGTATTAGATTGATTGTCCTTCGAAAAATGTAATCACACTTCTCATACATATTTTAATTTTTTTTGAAAAAATGTGAATTTTATCTGTCAATTTTAATATTATTCTAATATTATTCTTCGTGATTTTAAATGATATATTTATTTAATTTCATTTATTTATTAGGAAACGAGATGCAAATAAAAGTTTTTGTGAGGAACGTCAACCTATTGCAACATCAATGAAGTCAGATCTTGTCGGTAAATCAATGTTTAACATAGAAAAAATATGAAATGTTGTAAATCCGCGCCAATGGTATGTATGCTGCGCAGGAGTTCATAAAAAAAGATGCTCAAAGGGTAAACACATAGTAATTAGTCCGGAAGATAGTAAAATACTTATAGAAAAGGTATTTTGAATCTTTCGAGGGAGATATTTATAATTGTCTTTGTTTTACAAGAAACTATTTGTGTACGGGCACGATGACAGAGGGCGCTTTAGAATCCGAATCGACCAGCTCTTTTTCAATTTTCGACTGGTACACTATCTGAATGGAAATATGCTGTGAACTAGTTATACAGAGATCTGAACCCATCGAGAGTCCTGACTTAACGGTTGAAACGGTATGTGCTAAATTCCGCAAGCGCACACATAACCGTGGAAAGACCACTTAGGAGTCTGGATTTTAGGTGTATTTGACCTGAAATTTACGAGTGTTTCATTCAACAGATTTCATCTCAAGACTCAAATATTCTCATTACGATAATCGTCGAAAATATCAGTCTTGGTACGACAGTCATGACAGATTGTTCTTGGTTTTATTCTTGTTTATCGCTCCATGAGTGTAAACCATCAAACAGTTAATCACTCCTCGATTTCGTGGACCCTCAGAGCGTGGCTCATGTGTGCCAAATATAAACAACCTTTTGGCAGATCAAACGGCAATTCGCTTACACTCATGCAGGAAAAAGAAAGGCTCTATTAATAGTTGGGGAAATATTTGTGGAAAAATGTTTAAAATAAAAGAAGTGAATCCATTCGAATACTTTTAAAAATGTTAATCAATTTTAGATTTTCGATGATTATTTTATTTGTCAAAATGGGAATTTTACATTTGTAGATTATAAATGGTATAAAAGTGATTAAAATACATCTTAATATGTTTTACTCGATTATTTATATTTGGATTGTCGAGATATATCCACCAACATTTAATTTCCAGAAACCATCAGAATTCACGTGAAAACGATATATATGGCAAAGTGTTAAATAAAGATATATTATATTTAAAAAATTTCATTTTACATCGAAATAAACCCCGAAATGCATGTTTTCGCAAAAAAGTTAGTGTAAATATACATATACGCACGCGCAAAGTTTTAATTGGTAAGATCCCTAGAAAATGTTATTCTAATGCGAGACAACAAAACTCACATTTTAGTTACCATCTAAACGTATATATTTAGATAATATAAAAAACAGATCGCAGGATATGAAAATCTACCCGTATTTTGACTAAATACTTTTTAACGTAAATTAAAATATCTATTTTTGTCAATTCTATCAATATTACCGTTATTGATTCATGTTTATCTCAATTAATATTTTCATAACAAAAATAAATTTTTCAGTTCACATGCGCGGATTTGACTTGAATAAATCAACTTTATTGCTTTATATTTTAGAAAAAGAGCCTTTTTTAAATTTTGGCTCATGCTAGCAAATTGAATTATAAATTCCTGATCCGCAATATTATTATTTTTTTATTGAGAATTGATTCTTTTCAGATTATCACAAATAACGATGATTGCAAGTTATATACTTAATTACAGAGTTAGACCTCAAATTTTATCGTCGAATAAGTTCATTTCATTTTTTTATATCAAGAACTCAAATATTTTTTAACAATAAATTAATATTGTCTTCTTCTTTGTATCCTTTATACCTATTTATCTTACATCTCAGTAGTTAAATCAAAAAACATTTAAGAGCGCCTTTCATTTAACATATAACATTTGCGCATGTCTCGTCGCTTTTGATAATTTATGAATTTAAAAAATGTGAAGTTAGTCTTAAGTTTTCTTACAATTTCCATTTTATTTCAATCCTATATAAATTAGCGTGTCGAAAATTATTTAAAGCTTAACCACTTATAGTCAAAAATGCTCAACTAAAGTTAAGATTACATTAAAAAATAACCATAAATCTATTTTCATCTGTAGAATATTAAAAACATCACTCATCGGTCTGTTTTGGAAATGTAAATATTTTCAGAAAATGGCATTCAAAATTGATCATTTTTTAAGATGTAAAGAAATACATTTATCTTTCGGAATGAATCGCCGATTTTCGTTATTTTGTTAATTTCTTACATCAATAAAATAAATTGTATTATACGATAATTTCAAAAACTCATCTTTATGACTCAAGGACATAATATTTAAATTCGTGCATCGTTTCACGGTTATAATAATACGTTTTAATTTGTTATTGAAATTTTAGAATTTCATAAATATTGTGAAAAATATAAAACATTCATGTTAAAAATATCAAAAAGGTTATAATATAAGAAGTTAGAAAGTTTCATCTTTGTTTTGACATCTTATAGGCATGAATGTTAAATAAACTGATGGCGCGTATTATGAAAATCTCAACGAATCAATGTCTAAATAGCTTCAAAAATGTTCTGATAAAATGATTATTTATTCATTCTAAACTCTAAGCGAATAAAAAGAGACTTTTTAAAAATTTCTGATCGTACTTTGTGTAATTTAAATTTCAAGTTGCCTAAAAAGTGCTGTTAATCCATAATAAAAATTCTTAAAAATAGGGTCTGGATATATAACATGACATTTTCAATTTGCTGGATTTGTAATAATCTAGCATTTAGTTTATTAAAACTGACATTGCGCATGCCGAAGCAGTGCGTTGCGCCATTGCAGGAGTAGTCACTAGTGAATCGAAATAATGTAAAGATAAATCTATAAGTTACAAGTTTAGATTAAAATCATCAAAAATAAATCGAAAACTTGTTGTTTGGTTGTTATCTTTAAACCATTTTTTAATCTCCGGCACTCAACTGTTTAAATTGCAAAGTGTATAAAACTGAAGTACGCATGATCGAAAACGCAAGAATAGGAATATTTTTTCAACGTCTTAAAGTAACTTTAAAATCCATATAGTTTATATTTCTCAACGTCAGTTCGATGAAAACAAATTCTCTATATTTTTAGATATTGTTTCAGTGTTATTCATTAAGCAGAATTTACATTGAATTAACAATAAGAATTATGCGAAATTTTCATTCAATCGTCTTTAAGATCTTTAAAAGCCTTTTTTGTTAGATTTTTCAAACTAGTTGGTCTTAAAAGGTCATTTGTTCGAAATTTAAGGGTCAAATCTCTTCGTTTTTTCATTTTGTAAGCTTTTATCAGAATTATTTGTTTTTGTTTGAACAAAGTTAATATGATCTTCAATTGTATCAATGGGTATTTATCTTAGAAAATAAACATGTAACATGATCGCTTTCTTATAATAGTCATTGATTTGATTTTTTCATATGAAAACAACATTTATGAAATTTTCGATCTTGAAACTGGTATTTGATAGTATGTATAAATTCCAATTATAAATCACAGGCTGTATAGCACGGCATTCATTTTTACTTTCATAAAACAATTTTTCTTTTTGAAAATGTGAATAAATTTTTCCTGGTTTCCCATGCTAAATGCATAAAAATATGAAACGTATGCCTCAGTTACTAGATCATAGAGAATCACTATCTGTACAGATTAGATGGATGGACTATTGATCTCAACATGTAATTTACAAAGAACTACGAATTTTCACACATCAGAAAAAGTGATTTTGAATGCCAATATCAAATATTCTGATCTTTTTTGTGTATATTAAGGTATAATATCAATTGAAGAATAATTTAATTTTTAATGGAACGTTTGGCTCAGTAATAATGGATTCAATGTAATTAAACTATCGAGATCCTCTGTTTTCTATGAGATGGATGTAAAATTTCCTTTTGCATTGACTCGATCAAAAATGCTGTCTATATTTAAAGATAAATTCCATTTCAGTTTTTTGTGAATCAAATTAAAATACAAATAAAGAGGGTTCTACTTTTAGTCAATAAATCCATTTTTATATTCTTCTGGTGAAACTTCAACGTGGGAGTTTCTTCCGTAAATTTTTTTCTGAATTAAATTATGCTTATCACTCGTGGTTATGTGACGGTCAGCTGGGCAATTTCGTATTAACTTTCTGGATAAGACTATAACTACAATGATAGTACTGCGCTTCGTTTTTTGTTTTATTTCTTAAAGAACACTCCTTTAAAACGGATTCATAAACCATTGAAAATATAGCTATTAAACAGATTAAACTCTGGACTTAAAGAATTCTACCTTTTCTACTCCGGCGCATTGCACAAAATTGAATATTTTTGTCTCTATGTACGTAACATTAATATATTATGGCGAACCGAAGCTCGAATTACAGTCTTGTCTCCTAAAATAAGTTAATGGGAACTGCCTCTCATTAATTCGTATTCCTTTTCCAGCGTCTAATATCCCCATCAATTATAAGCAAATATCTAATCAATAAAGGCGCATGATCTTCAAATCTATTCTTAAAATAGTCAGGCTAGAGTGTTAGGAACGTGACCAGAATTGGTCAATACATTTTTACAAATATTTAACAATCTATTTATAAGTAAAAACTATATGATCAAATTAATCTTTGAAAACCATCTTCAGCGTGGACATTTTAAGCGCATCGGTGTACACTTTAACACAGGTTCGGTGTTGCAATAACGTTTATACTCTTATGATCACAGTAACTATAATACCTTTTCAGTTGAGAGTTATCGTTGTCTATCTCTTGCAGTGTTTCTTAGTTAAAGTATTATGGCCTTTTCCACCGTTTAAATATTTAACTACGTTGCCAGAAATAAATTTTGATAGAATATTCTCTCAGCATTGTTTCTACATATTCGTTTCACTCTCTGAATGCGTTCAAGAATACAAAGCTCTTGGCAACTCAAATAGTTCGAGCTTGTATTTTTTTAATATTTAGTTCGATTCATCCAAATTAAAGTATTTTTTACTTAAGAAGAGTTAACTACGTTGTATGAATATTTATCATCCACAAGCACCAATGCATGCCATTTCCTCTTTTCGTCGAAATTATTAATTTTAATTTGATGTAAAAATCGTCATTTATGATGGTGATAACACCTATCAAGAACCATAAATTCCTCAATCAACTTTGAACTTAATCTCAATTTATAAAACATAAAAGTTTGATAAATTGCTTTTTTTTATCAAGACTCTGGAATACTAATTTTACGTAAATACAAAAATATTTTAAAATTATTTCAACTCAGTTTTATAACAATTCTCAGATAAGATGTTCTCCATGCCATCATCATAAAGAATAAAATTTAAACAAGTTCTGCATATAAAATAATATATTTTCATATATAAGATGACTATTGATGTGAAATTAGGCAGGTAGAGTATAACTTAAAGGTTTTATGAAATTAAAAACTGGTCTGTGTTGCATATTAAAAAGCCACACGACAAAAACGAGTATAGAAATATCCTTGCAGATGCTACCACAAGTGCTCATTTATTACCTTCCTTTCATTTAAAGTCTGAGATGTCTATTATGTATTTATCAAGAGTATATATATTTTTACTTTACACTGATAGATAAGATTGATACCTTTATGATACTCGCTGCAATTGAAAACTAAGAGATAATAAGAAGCTTTCTCTGTTGTTTAATCATCTTAGCTTCATTCCATCTTTAGTATTCAACATTTTGTGATTTTTATTGGCATTTTAAAGTAATTTTGTTCCCTTTATCTTCTTTTATCATTCGGCCATCGACAAACGACTGATCGATTTCACTATATTTTTGAATGTCTTTACATATAATTTTTTCAGACAACATCTAGGTTCTCTCTAGCGTGCTTTAATATATCCTTTCTTTATGTTCTTTTTAAACGACATTATATTTGAATTCAATTTTATATTGTATATCTCAGCTTATTTAAGTATTCTTCATCTAATTTTCCCCTAAAAATATGAATTTAACTATTTTCTAACTCTGAAATACAACTTGAGTTTTTCACCCATAAAACGTCCCAAAGTGAAAAGAGGATGGATGAAAGATGTGCAAAATTCATAAAAAAAGCCACAAATGGCGAATATTAAGTGTTAAATATCCATCAACAACTTCTAAAATATATTGTGTGCTCGGCGTTTTAATTTGTGTGTTGAATGTCTTTTATTACAAATGATGTGATTTTGTCGGCTGCCAAATGATGAACGAAAATAATACAAAAAATATGACCAGACGTTTTTACCTTGATCCAAAAGAATTCTTTTGTAAGTTTTGACAATGATAGTATTTCAATAAATTTAATTATGTATTCAAATTTTTGATTTTGTTATAACATAACCACTCGGTGAACGTGTCTTGAATGGAAAACAGATATACAAAGGACGATTTAAGGGTATACGAGTATATCACCAGAAATTACTTACGAAGGTATGTACCACTCTTTATGCGTTTAAAGATTATTCTATTATAAAATGGAAGCTAAAACGCATTTGTTAAATTTTGAAAGTATTTAATTGTGTCCAGCGATATGTAACAGGAAATTTAGGATTGGGTTTAACATTATTTCAATCTACTCATATTAAGCGTGGTTTGATCCCCATCCAATGATGGCCTTTCAAAAGTGTCTTATGAATGTATGATGTACGATAATATCACATATATCTTTTGCTAATTATGTTTAAATCTTTTGAAAATAATTTTTGTTTTCGAGGTTTAATTTATTTATGATCTGCCTATATATCACAATAACCGGTTTATATGAACTGTTAAACTACATTAAGTTTCTTGTGAGAAATAATGAGCAATATGAATTTTATTTTGTTTTTCATGCTTTAAGTTATTTCCTCTTTTGAGACCTTTTGCATTTCTGTTAATTAAAAGTTTCTTTAATTAAATTTGAATATCTCATTCCTTTAAATTTTCATGTATATAATCTCTGAACCGTATTCTTTTTAAATAATAATCCAACTATCCAATCTGTCAGCTTACGTATGTATTTTATAACCGATGTAAAGAGCTCATGGTCACTGTGCCATGCCACTTTATTTCAAGTTCAGTATTTCCTTAATGACTTCTTCCCACATATAAAATAAAAAAAAGCATTAAAACTGATGGTAATAATACATTATTTCTGTGTTTAACATTTTTAATGGATTCAAAACTAGTTTTCTTTTCTTGTTCAAAGTTTTTTACAACAGCTTAATTTGTTCCATTAAGTAGACAAATGGAATTCAAGTAGCTTAACCATAAGAGGCAGATTTGAGCTTCATCTGATAATTTAAAAATTAACAATCTGTTTTATTTAAGCATAAAAGTTCAATTTGGATAAGCTATTCATTAGCAAGATAAATTTATCACCATATCATCTATGAAACGACAAAAGTAATTGGTTTATCAAATTACTTTTTCATATTTTTGAAAGTTAGAGGGTTATAATTAAGATATTATTTTATTCCATCTTTTTTTGAAAAAATAAAATATAAGATATTTTTTTAAACTGCTTCATGAATTTCTTGTCAATCAAACACCTAATAAAGCAAAAATTTGAAATGTATAAATAATATTGCGCTCATATATAATAACATACAATTACATGATATGTGCAAAAGTAAAAAAGAGGCATTCCTAAAATATTATGTTGATTAAAAGTTCAAGCATGAACATTCCACCACTTAATTCAAGTGATATCGTTAAAAATTAAAATAGTCCAAACTCATCTTTGAACGAAAATAATCTTTAATTCAATCAATAGTTATTTTACAATATACTTTAAATAAACAAGAGATGACAATACAAAAGAGCCTTTAAGCTTACTCCGGAATATTTAAAAGTTAAAGATTTTTAAGGAATTCTTTTTTGTAATTTTATTCAATGCAAGGTTGTTTGTGCGAATTTTAGGTCAGATTCTCTGTATATTTATATTTTTTTGAGTCAGTTTTTTCGTTCTTTCGACTATTATTGCACGATAGTGTTTTGAAATCGTTCTCGATTCTTCCTTTTAAATTTGATTCGTTGTTAAAAATATCTTGTGATAATTTTTCAAAGGTTATGCCTTTCGTTGTTCAACATAAATTATTGTAGGTAACAAGGTTTTGAAGATAATTTTAAAATTTTGCAAATTTGAAAAGCTCTTTCAAAAGACTAGAATTTCCGTTTCATCACAACTGTCAGATGAAATCTAAGGATAAACTGTTGCAACAACCTTTTTTTTCAATTTATTGGCTCGCAGTAAAAAATCCAAAGATCAACTTAAGTTGAAAAATATTCATGAAATTCAACAATAAGTATAAAATTTGTGACATCATTTGTCATGAATTAAATTTTAAAGAGGCCAACTTACCTTTAAATTTAACATTTAATTAAATTTTTTCATTTTTTATTTCTTCATATAATGTAATAATGTTAAAATTTCGTCGATATCTAAAAATTCTATTAAAAGTTTGAAAAAAATTTACTATCTGATATAAATTAATAGTTTACTTTCGAACACGGCTTTAACAGTAACATTTTCTTTAAAACATCAAAATCAGTGATTAACTCGCAATATCTTGACTTCGGACAGCCAACGAAATCTTTAGATGTGTTTCATGATCAGATGTAAGATTATAACTTTGAAAAAAACTTTATACGGACCAGAATTTGTTTCAACTTTGGCAACTTATTAACTAGATAAGCTCTTTTATAATTGGGATAGACCATATAACCTTCATTTTTGAAATGACACGTGGTGTTATTTTCAGTCAATTTTATCTTCGAAGATCAATTTATCGTTTCGATCTTGGTTAGTGCTTAGATTTTATCACATAGTTTCCAACTGCGTGCATTTCCGTCAATATGAGATAAAGAAAAATATCTGATTTGAATTATTAATATTTCTTTGAATGCTTTCATTAAAGACTAAAATTAGGGAGAGATCAGGTGAAAAATTTTCAGACTTCCTTCAAATAAATATTTTTCTGAAGGAATGATTCTTACTAATGGTTACTAAAATCAGCTAATTTTTGTTCTGCGGCTATTGTCTTCAGTGTATTATAACAATAATAAATTTAAATAGTCAAATTCTAAAAAATAAATCAAAATATATGGAGAAAATCTGTACGATGTAGAGACTTTGATTTCACTTTTTTTCTATTAGTTAATCGAATGAAATACTCATTTCAAAATTTATTCTCTTTTCTATTTATAGAGAGTCGAATTTGAGAGATTTTGTTAGCTAATTATGATTTTAGGATTTCTTCTATCATGTAATTCGAATATCTAGATATGCTACCAAAATTTAACTGCACCTAATGGCTAATTAATCAAATTTACAATATTATAGTAATGTATGAATACATTAGTCAATCTCCATATGGTATGAGATTCCTAGCTGGGCATGGTTAAAGGCCTGTCTTATTTTCTGATTTTTAGTTAGAGGATGTCATGGTAAACATAATATGTTTTTTTGGATTCTCTAGAGTTGGCATATAATTGTTTACACTGTTCTTTAGAATGACGTTCAACTGGCAGTTAAATATCTTCTGGAGTTTAGTGTTTATAACGTTTCAACCCACCATCATATATATTGTTTTAAAAATTAACAGACGTCCAATTATACTCTTCAATAAAATTGTCAGATTTATCTTTTATGTTTTTGCTAGGTTAAGCTCAGTTGATGTTTATTCACATCATTTTTTTAGGAAAGGAGCGAATTGCCGCTTTTGTTTTTCATATCTCTTTCCATTCTATATTTAGACGTTAAAACGAACCATCTGTTAAATTATGAGTTTAAATTAGGTTTATGAAAATCCTGTACAACCACGAATTGTAGAATGGATCAAAAACACAACTTTATATTGATGAAGATCCTAATTGTTTTTTTTGATAATATACGTGATTGAAAATGGTATTGTAAACTGACATATTTGACCATTCGAACATCGTTTTACCCGATGAGTGATATGAAGTATGTCTGTATTGTGATATTTCTATTTTTACATTGGAGTTACTGATTGCGGATTCGATTTGTCCCACGTGATCGTTATTAATCAATGTAGTTTTACTTAAATCTTAAATATAAAGATGTTTACTAATGCTTCTTGGGAGCTAGCTAATTTTTAGTTAACCATGGTATTTTAATAAATACATTCAGAAAAGTGATTTATGAACATGATGGAATATTTATTTCTTTTAATATAAGGAGGAAGTTATTCTCTAATACCTATCAACTTTAAATTCGATACATGGATTTATTTTATTCCTAGATAAAAGACGAGTTAAATAAGCGATGCTTATACTTTTGGATTTTTGATACATGTTAAACATTGACCTATATGGCCTCTAATTTCAAGATAGAAACTTGTATTCTAAATTTTTAAACGTTTTCTCTTATCTCAGATGAGATGCGGGATAGACATGTCAGTTTTGAAATAACTGCGTTACTTTTCTTATTTGAAAATATTAACAATATGCAGTAAATTAACTTAAAACTGTTGATTTCTGAGTGGATTTTTGACTTCTTTCGTCTTTGTTATCCCAATCATTAACGATATGATCATATCATCAAGGATACTAAAAATATTTCAAGACATCATTCTTAAACCGAAATCGAGACTAGGTTCAATATTTATGGTCAAGATAGAACGCAGATGCCTGTCAGCTATTTTATGTTTCTTTCAAGTTAAATATTCAATTTATGTGATAAAACGTTTTTTTACCTCTAATAACTTTCAGATAACAAATAGGTAGGCGGGTTGTAGTCGATGTAACGTAAGAAAGCTCATTCAAGAATTAAATATTGGAATTTTCTAGATTCTAAGAATATAATGATGTAATATTTGTCCATATTCGAATAGCTCTTCAGAAAGGTCAAAATTTCATGCAATGAAACAAGATCAGAAATTTCTTACAGTTTAAGCTTTAGTAAACCAAGAGGTCGATTGCACTATTTAGAGAATCAGTTGGATTAAATGAACAGATTAATGAATCCTAGGAGGTTTTTTTTGTTCTGAGTGCAAGTTCGAATTTGAGTTTTTAAATGATGATCCGAATACAACTTCAAATTCATATTTGGTATTTTTCGGGGGAAGCAAGTTTAAAGAAAACTAAAACAGGCTGAAATATTTGAAAATTTTAATATCTTTTTGTATGTGACAACGAAGTATCCAAATTCAAACACACTTTGGCGTTTAGCAATTTATGTTCAATTTTACATTCTCTTGAAAATGAACCGATAACTAATTTTTTAAATAAATTCTAATGTTATGTGTCTCTGTATAAGTAAACTAACAATTAACTTCAATTTACAACCATGCTGATTATAGCTTCTAGAGAATTTCATCAAAATTATTTATTTTTTACAAAGTTTTTGGGTAGATTACCATACTTTCTAGACAATAATTTGCAATATCTTAACCATAAAATATTTTATTCGTCTGAAGTTTGAAGTTTGTCAGAAGTGTAGACCCCACGAAGTAAGTTAGTAAACCCATAACTTCAACTCCAGATAAAAAATGTTGATTACTGCAGTCGCATTGATCCATTTAATATTGGTATCATCCGTTTTTACAATCGATAAATATAAACAAGATAATTTTGTTGTATTTATCAATTATGTATTTAATTTTAAACAGAAAGTAGTAATTTAATAATGTAAATTTATACATTGATACTCAGTCTTTTTCAACAATCTTTATTTTTTACTATAGTTTATGAGTAAGATCAGGTTTTAGAATGTTGTCATGTAATTTATGACTTTACAAAGAAATTGATACTTTAGTTAATTCCTGGTCTAATGAATAGAGACATGTTTAGCAATCATATCGCCAAGAGTGATTTTCAAAGTTTTTATTATTTGTTCAAACATATCATGAAATCCTTGGCTATACTTTGATTTTTTGAAAAAATGGTTCCATTTATTTTTCAAATTAGATTTCTTCTAGGGATTATGACGTAAGTTAAGAAAGGTGCTGTTGATGTTTTCATAATTAGTATGAGAATTCTGTCAGCATACACGTCGATTAGAGCTTGTTCAAATTTATTTGTATTTACTTCAGATAAAATAAACACGCGGTTATTTTTCAACCTGAAATACCAATTTATGAGATTTTAAATTTTTTAAGAATGTGATCATAACATAAAGGTTGAGTTATCGTTATTGACCCCTACAACCACGAATGATTCCCTCGATTTATAGACATTAAAATTATTTTAATTTAAAGCTTATGGTGCATCAACATTAAACACTTCCGAAAAGAGTTCTTACCTCAATATATCAAAAGTATTTAATTTAAAAATGTATGTTATCATTTTTATTTAAACAATATAAATAATGATTATTATATTAAGATAATGGTGATCTTAGTGTTCAAACAGGGAGTAAAAATTTACCTATTTTTCAACCATCGAGAGACGGCCATACTCGAAATCGTAAATTCTGTTTTTGAAGCATCAATATTTAAAAAGAATAAATGATTTGTCTTTCTGACTTGTTTTTTTACTTGAATTGGCGGGGCTTCATTTTAGTTTAATTTTTTTGAAAGTTAGGAAAGCTGCTTTTCGGTTCTTTCTATATTTTAGAGGTTTGTTTATAGATTTACACCCTTGTACGCTTATTCTGAATGTAACACTTCCTTGATCGTAAGAAACGTATCGTTTTGTCTCTGTCATACGTTTTCTAGGTTTGTTCTCATTTGTGATAAAAGATCGTGTCTTCTACGTTCTGAACGATAAGGAAATCCTAGTCTTCTATCGATTATGTAGGTTTATCTCTGTTTAGGAGTTCATGTATCTTGACATAAAAGTCATTGATTAGGGTGTGATTTAATTTTATAACTGAAAAAAAGAGTGAGGCGCGATCTGCTAAATAGCAAAATTTGAAGAAATTAACAGTCATAAATTTAGTTCAGAACATTTTCCTCTTATCATCTCAAACTTACCCAAAATTGTGAATCCTTCAACATCTTTTGCGGTATAATAATATATGGTCTGCAAATAATTTATCAAGAAACTTGTTTTTAGCATATCAAATAAGCATAATTCAAACATCATCTCTATAATTTTTTTATTTTCCTAAAATTATGAAAATATATTGTTGTAGGCTTCAACTTTGTCTTATCATAAAATTATCAGATAGATTAAAACTTCTGGGAGCGTGAGAATTTCGTATTTTTACGCAAATAAAATTTTCACGTTTTTAATAAAAATCTGATCTATCAGTCTTTCCTTCAAACCTGAAACTTCACTGATACTATGTACAAAACACTCACCATATTCTTTGATGTAATTTAATATTGTTTAGGTTGAGAAAAATTCTCAAGAAAACAGATCACATCAAGCTTGTCAATTAGGTTATTTTTGATGTTAAAACTTTACAATCCACTTGATAATTACCATTTTTAAGTAGAGTAAAATGAACGAAGAATCGATCAAAATAAGATAAGTCATTTTTCAGAAAATTATAATTGTGTTTTTAAAAGATTTTAATGAGAATATTTGAAAACCAGGGAAGATGATTTGTGCTCTGAAATGATAAATATAGATTACTTTTAGAAGCCAATGTTTCTGTGAGAGATTCAAATTTTAATGAAGCTTATAATAGTTTTATTTCGATAATTAGTCTTTTATGACATTTTGCTTTATAAAAGAAGAATTATCGAATTATTAGGTTAACATTTCTATAAATTTTAGACTATTTTCATTTTAAAAAACTACTTATACTATTTTAACGCTCATAACATTTATTAACACTAACTTAATGCAACATTAATTAAAATATTGATTCACATGCACAACTAAGAAATAACATATTAAGAAATCAAATAATTGATACAAATAATTTAAATTCCAAAAATAATAATATATTATTTTAAGAATTTAAAAGTAACACATAAAACTGAAGTTTTTTTGATAATTTAGCCAAAAATTTTCAAGTTTACCAAATAATTTAAGTCTCAAATCAGAACGCATCCATAATTAATCTTTAAAAAAGACATGTTTTTAATTGTTAAATAAATTTATGATTTATAAATTCTTCTTTATGTTTAAATCAACTTTATTTCAGTAATTTTTGAAATTTTAACTTCAGGGATCCGTTTATAAATATTTCAGATTAATAATACACTCCTACAAAAAATGTTATTAATTCATTGTAAAATATACATTGTAATCATTAAAGGATGTCAACTTTTTAAAATTAATACTGATATTCGTCCCCCATTCCCACGAGGTTTTAATGTTTTGATTTTAGTTATCCATATTCTGTAAAGATATTCTTTGGGTCAGATTTGATTTTCTTTTTTTGTGGAGCTCAGAGTGCTGCTTTTGATGCTCTATGATGACTGTTTAATACTATTGATCTTTCTATCTAGTTTCTTACGACTATGATGAACTTTTAAGCTATCGGCAGCCTTAGTCAGCCACATATATCAAATTATACTGGATTTTTATCCCCTAAAATTTCGAAAGGACAATTAGATGGGAGTAAAAAGACGATTAGTGAATCACATATCTTCAACCTTCGTATAAAAATTCATTATTTATAAAACCCAGGATGTTTTCATGAAATTTTTGGTTTTTATGGAAATAGTGACGAAGGGTTTGTTTACGCATTATAATAGGTTATTGTGAATCTTGAGAAACATATCATCATTCGATAAAGGTAAAAAAACAAACTAAATTTCATAAACTGGGAAGGAATATGTCATTATTTTGAACGGGCCTTCAAACGTTAACCATAATATGATAATTCTTTATCTTCCTTACAAATAGCCCCACTCTGAACTATAAGTTGGGTATATCTGATTAACTATATTGTAGACATTTTGAGTCATTTTTAAAGATTATTTTTAACAATATGAGTTTTTAATATAATCTTAACGTTCATGGATAAATACATGATAGTTTTATAGCGTTGACACATTTATTGAGCAGTTAACAGATCGATGAACAGGTAAGAGTGGTATTAGTTTTTAATCTTGAGAATCTAGTGATATATATGATGAATTTTTGAGAACCATTCTGAAAACAATATTTTGTCTAGATTTATATCCCATTGGGGTTTATTTGAATTTACTGCGTTATTAAAGCTAGCATTATTCGTCTTATTTGTTCATTCAATCAAACCTTTTGTTTTTGAAAGGTAAGGGTTCAATCGGAACTTGTCAGTCACCATCCAATTTCATAGACATTTGAAAAGTCCAAATTTTGAATTCGGTTACTTAATTTCATAGAATATACTTTGAAAGACAAAATGAAAAATAAATGTTTGAGGAATGCGAGTTTGGCTGCATTCATAGCAGATATATCCTGTACTCCTTACATTATATTCATTTTTAAAACTATCTTAACAGAAAATTATGTATTTTTTCACAGATTCAGTCATGGAAGGTGGTTCGCTTAATTCACCTGGCTGCTTCTCGAAGCATACTTTTCTCATTTATCTTTTTGTTCAAAAAAATTTTTAAGGGACTCAAAATTAAAGGTTATTCTTTTAATTTCACTGTGAAAGGTACATACAGCCTCGATCTGTTCACACTATTTTCATATTTACAAATGAAGTTGATTGATAATTATTTCATCATTTTTTGAAGTTAATTGAATTTATCGAAAATATTACTATTTTGATAGAAATATTCAATATAATAACTTGAACATGAAGCCGTTTTCGAATTATTTGAGCATAAAAGTGCACAAATAACTCTGCCTATTTCAAATAATAAAAATAATAATTTTAATAATAAATAAATTATGAAACTATTTTTAATGAAAAAACAATCTGATATTTTTCGATAAATTCAAAATCTCTGAAAATTTTTGTTTTGCTCAAAACATCACAACATCTTAAAAATGTGAATATACAGTCGAAGTATTCCAATAAAGTTATAAATTTGGATCATACAAAAGTGGGTTTATTGAGAGTTTCGACGTTTTAATGAGGTAAAAAAATATTTAGGATTTAATCATTTATTAAAGGGATCATTATGATAGGAGTTATGTTAAAGGTAGCTATGTGAGTCAATCAATGCATTTTAAAAACAACTTTGAATGATCGATTTTAATTAAGAAGAATTTTAAAGTAAAGAATGAAACAGTATCTATAGAATTGCTAAGAGATAAGATGTACACGAGAATGACGATATAAAATATTTTTCATCTTCCTACCAATGAGCAGAAACATTACCTTGAAAGAAATATAAATTTTCATTTATAATTATACCTGGCACGTATTGTGAAGAATTTTAATCGTTTATAAACTAAATATTTCTTCTTTACAAATAGGTTGGTCTGCCAACATTTTTATGAACTATACCTAGCAATAAGATCATCACGTTGATCGTTTAATTTTAATTTGTTTAAATCATTCATGTTATTCTCAACAAAATGAAGAAAAATATCAATTGCATGAAAGTCAACT
Organism: Neodontobutis hainanensis; assembly: GCA_024349245.1. NCBI lineage: Eukaryota > Metazoa > Chordata > Actinopteri > Gobiiformes > Odontobutidae > Neodontobutis > Neodontobutis hainanensis. The sequence continues at coordinate 124,103 of JALDNG010000470.1, read as the reverse complement.
CAACTTGAAATTATCCGTTTATCATTTTTTTCACCAACATCATCAATACCACTCTTAGGTAGTTTCACAAAGGTTCAAAATCTCCTCAAAATTCATCAAACTTTGCATAATTTGTTATTAACCTAGAGTAAATTAATCATCATTCTCAAAATCCTGTTTGATTTCATCCAACCTTTTCAATCTTGCTTATGGTGAATTTCGACGTTCAAAAACAAATTCTAACTGTTTTTGTTCAATAAAAATTTCATGCTCTACGGAAAATTTTAAATGAGTAAAAAATACATAGTAAATAGGCATTCTTTTACAATTTCTTTAATCTTTTTTCAAACAAAAAACGAGTTTAATTTCTTTCAAATTCAGGATGATGCCTTGATTCATTTATTGTGCTCCAGCTGAAGTAAACGGGAGAAAAAACTCATGTTAAACATCGTCAAATCTTAAGATTATATGAATGAGCAACAAAATTACCAATAATAAATTTTACTTTTCTTTTATTTGGGTGAAGACTTTTTTCAAAATCTCTGAGCGATCTCTCGAGCATATTTGCCCACCAAAACGCCTTTTTATTAGCTTTATAAGCAATTTGAATTTTTTTGTTTTTAAAATATTCAGGTTTTGTAAATTTTACAATCAAATCAAGAGGTATGTTTCCTGCGTTTGCCATTCGCATCAAAATAAACTTTGAATCGAACTTTACTGGTTTTCGCATCACTACAGTGTTTATACCTTTACAGTTAAGATCTTAAGAGGTAATTTCAAAAATAAAAAAATCCTGATCATTAACATTAAAAACGTTAAAAGAGTCGTATTTCCCAATTGCTACCAAAAGTAACTCTGCCACGTTTCCAATTCAACAATTTTCGTCAAACCAACCTTACCTTGAATGCTTTATAATGCTATCGAGTATCTTAAAGAAAAATTTTAATGCCTTAAATTTCTGGCTCGAAAATTATCGATTACTTATATGTTTGCCCCCCTTTGGCCTTGTCTTTCAAAAGTAAGTTACTGATAGGAATATACAAGTCCTTATCTATCTTAAGTACGTTAAAACCGATTTATCGAGACCTCCATTTTTAATAATCTTTTTTTGCCAATTTTTGGTCAATCGCTAAAAATTAATGCACCTTCAAATGTTTTTCTTGATTTTTATACGCTCATTTTTGTTGTAGATAAGACATGAACATATTGTCAAGCTCACGTTGACTGAGCTTCCAGTCATAAATTTTAAGTATCTTCTTTCTCAAAAACGTGTCACTTGCATCTTTTAGATTTCTGTGGTTTCATATTAATATAGGTGGAAGATATTTAAAAAAATTCCATTTTTAACTATGATAAAAATTTGGCATGTTTCAACTGTCTTTAATTGGTAAATTGTGACAAGAAAACGTTCATTTCCATACTTAAAAAGTTCATTTATGTGGAGTTTTGACGTAATAGAGATGATCGGCTGAAATTTTATTTTTTACTCATAAATTGAAAACTCCAAACAATTATCAAAAACTGTTAAAGTTAGGCAGTATTTTGTGATACTAAAGCTAAGTTGTGAAAACTTAGTTATAATATAATGATTTGAAGGTGGAAAATAAAATATTAAACACAAATAATATTAAATTTTAAGATATTAATCAATTTGTTTATAATATAAATTCTTCTCATTTAACATGATATTATATTCTAAATTTTACATTTTTATAAGTCTAGTTTAAGCTCTTGGTAAGAATTAAATAGTATTTTTAAGCTCGTAATGTATCAATACGAAGTTTAAATTTTTCCCTCATAAAAATCAAAAAAATATTCCAAGAAAAGAATATCAAAAACGATTGAGGATGATGAAATTTATTTTATTTATATAAAAATAAAACAATTTTAAAGAAAGAAGATTCACTTTGTATTTTGATTCAAATTCTATAAAACTCTTATATTCTGATGTTTTATAAATTTTTTTGTTTCTTCAAAATGGAGGGTGATATTTTAACAATTTTAATAAACTTTTCGTCGCGAATACCATATCGTAGGCTTAGTGATTAATTATATTTTCTCATATTTTAACATCAGAAAATCGACAAAAGCTTAAAGTTAGTCAAACAAATGGGAGACGCTTAAATATACTGTATCTATGAAATTAATATAAGCTTGATAATTGTTAGATAACTCATTCTTTTGAAATATACAGATTTAATGACTTAAATCCGAACAAGATTATGAATAATAAATTTGTATAAGACATACAGAATATTAATATAAATTAAGGACTGCTTGTATAACATAAAATGAAATGTAAGATGAATGCTTTTGAGTTTAATTTCAAGAGAATGTGAGATCAAATGATATTTCAACAATATATGGAAAATATAATCATATTAATTAATTTTGATTCAAATAGTTTTTTAAGTGTCACACGTTCTGTGAAATAAATAAAACTAATATATTTTACAAAATAATTAACTTTATTTGAGCACATAACAAAGGAATAGAATTAGCTCGTGTTGCTATTTTCAAAGTATAAAACAAATTGAAGAATAATGAAACCGTTAATTTAAGATAAATTATCCACACGAGATGCATTCTTAAATGGTAATTTAACATATGTTCATTTGAATAATAATACGTTCAAAAATAAAATTCAGAAATATCCTGAAAATAAAAATTAAATATCGATAAAAAAAAGAACAAGACTTTTTTTGATCAACATCAAGCTTTATTATTTTGTCATTAAACTTGCGAAAGAAACATTCTTCGATTTAACATTCGATATCTATGGTTTGAATCTTTAGAATATGAAAGTATAAATAAACATTGAGTGCTTTTGATACTATGAATGAATTATTTCATTTATTATGTTAAAATTTGATTCAGTTAAATACATTTTTTAATTGAATTAATTGATGTATCAAATCAAATTGTTTTTTATTTATAATCATCGCATTTAACATAAAGCAAAATAAAACAACCAAATTCTTTTTTAAACAAACATATCTAACAAGAGATAAAAAGTTTAGTCGTCCATATCGAGCAACTTAACTGTCATTATTGCACAATATTATAAAAATAATTTTTAATTTTGTAAAATTTTAAAAATTAATCAAAGCATAAAATTTGACTTATATTACCAGATGTGTCACTGTTTATAAAAACACTGAAAAATTAACCACAATGAGGAAATATTTTTGGCAATGAAAATAATTTTGAATGGCTAATCGTTAGCCATTCAAAACTCTTTTTAATCACATTATTTACATTTATATAAACTTTTTCATATTTGAGTTTACAAAACCAAACATCACCAAAAACTTAGATAGACATGATAGTAGTTCTCAAGATGAAGAAACAATACATGTCGTAATAGATGAAAAAATTAACTGTTGTGAAAACACTGCCAGAAATATTTATCTAATACGTATTTATTTTTTAATAGTCTCTTGAACGACAAGTTTTTGTTCTTACAAAGAGAAAAAGAACTTCAATTTCATTCGAAATATGAAACATAATTTGATAAAAGTTTTACGACAGAAAAGCCCATGATAGAAGTATCGTGGATATTTAATATTCTAGACTCAACTGCTTGAAATATCATTAAGTGTTTCGATGAGTCGTGATCTCTAGAATAAGGAAACGAGAAGGGAGTCAACCTAGAAAATTTAATCATTCCATATTTGACGTTATTCATGGCTTGATAGCCAGAATCAACGCATCTACTCAAGGGGAAATTTCTTATCATTTGTGAAGTATTCTTTATACTGCATCAAAGTGGAAATTTCTGAAAAAATTGAATTAATTTTGGAAGATCACCGTACCTATCAAGAAAGAAGAAATTGTATAATTCGTCAATGTAACAATCACCTACGGCCAATCCAAGCTATTCTGACCTTTTATATTAATCGACAAACTCCCTTTATTTATATTCACACCATAAAAATAAATTCGTGGTCTAGAGTTGGAACTACATCCAATCCAATCATTACTAATTTAATAATAAGAAACGTATGTATGATCATAGCAATTAATTGCATCAACATTGTTTCATCACAGGCAATTATTAACACAGGAAACGACTTCTAAATGTTTTTTAATTTTTTTTCTTGGATCATATCCGAATTAATGGGAATGAAACAAGATATACTCAAATCAAACTTTCAATAACACAATGTTGATGCAGACTTAAAAGAACCCTATGCATACGACATTTAATTTATTTAAAGATTCATGACATTCATAAATCCTTGCAAATAAGTCTTCTTTTATAAAAAGAATTGTTGATGATGAGAAAGGAGAATGAATGGGACAGACGATCTGTTAACTCGGATGTAGGATTCCTGTGAAACATCATCAACACAGAATTTATAGAATTATATTGTACACTACTTTTAATTTTTTAATGATCTGTAAAAAAGGAAAATGTTGTGATTTAAGCTTCTTTCTATCTCTAAATATTTTCTGAATATTTTAAAATTTAAAAATAAATTACTTGAAATTTTGGTTCAGCAATATTGACACTAAACCCTGGCAGTTTTAAAGATATTTTATGTAAATATCAAGAGATATAAAACCAAACTACTGGATTTAATTTCACGAATATTCACAATGAATTAATTGGTAATTTAACAGGTTTTTCAAAATTTTAGATTTTTCATTCTTAGTTTAGAAAACAGTTAAATATCATGATGTATAATTAATTATCGTATGTTAATTAATAAAATTTAATTTGGAATTTTGTATTTATCAATATTTAACACGTTTTTCAACAAAGATCTGAACCAAAATTTAACCTATTCAATAAATCATCAATTTACAAACAAAGTATTGTTTACATTATCATACGATGATGATACTACAACGAGTATATTTATTAATCTTAAATTACCTGATTGATTCTCCTATTTTTTAGTAACATAATGAAGTAGTTGAGAAAAATATTAAAATTTTTCCAATCTATAAATAATTTTTTTGAAAAGTAAATTCATTATCTTTTGAATTATTTGATAAAATGTTTACTTATTTAAATTTATATCACCCCAAAACCGTTATTATATCTCTCACCAAAACCACTCAAGAATTTATTAAAATTATTTAACTCACCGTCAAAGAAAGTCATGATTGATCTTACATAAGATGTTCAAATAAAGCCTTAGTTTAGTAAATTTAAAAAATATTTTAAATCGTAATTTAGAATGCCAAATAAATTAAATTTACATTTTACCATTAAATAGTAGATACTATTAAATAATCTTTTTGACTGACCACCTAATTAACGTCTTATTCTTCAAAATATTAAAAGATGCTTGATTTCTCTTATTTTTTAACATTATTTGGTTAATTTATTTATCAAAATATTTTTTTATGCTTAGAAATTACTTCCCCTTTATCCGTTTGTTATCAACAAGAAAGTAAGATGTGCTTCGTCTATATCTGAATAATTTTAGATTAATACTGATGAACGCAGAGAAAACTTAAAGATACAAACATTTTATGGATATGAACTCTTGAATCTCAAAAATATGTGTCATTTAATTTTTCCGGGATTTTATAACAAAGTATAACGAATCCCTAGAATAAGTGTGATAAAACTTCATGGATTTTTGTCGATATCATAACAAATATGATTCAAGTCTTACGTTCCTTAAATTTTATGCATTCAAAAAACGTCAATTCGAATGAGAATAAACGAAGAATAGCTATTTTAACACGACTAAATCCTGATTGCGTGGTATTTTATTTCTAAAAATAGGATAAAATTCAATCAGTGAAATCTATGGTTGATAGAGTGAACCTTCATGCTTTTCTTATAAATTTTTAACTACAAGATGCCTATCTAGTAATTTTGGGAGGACCGAAATGTTATTATTTTTCTTAATTTATGTGTTATAATAAGGCTATTGAGCAAACTAATAAATTTCGTCACAGTGTAGAGATGATCGATATCACACGAACCTGTCGGAAAGGTAATAATGAATCATTTAATGTCAGGGATTATAAATAATAAATAAAACTACTCAAATACTTTTATCGATTTTACTTATATTTTAAATATTCAAAATTAGAAATAATTTTTAAAATTAAAGTGTTTTAAAATTGAAAATAATCTTGTTCTGAAATATGTTTAAATTAAGAGTAATTTTGTCCCTTCGTTTCTGTATAGGAATCATAAATTTATTTAACTTGAATGATTGATACTTTTGGAAGTTTATTTTCAAAGTTCATTTAACTTGATGTTTCAAACAAATGTACGATGGCATACAAACATAAAATGTGACTTTAATTCATTTTTAAAAACTTTCATGCTATGCTGTAAAAAAACGATTCTCATTAATTGATGAAAATTTTAATTGAGCATCTTATCGTGACGCAGTTATTATTCATGTTATATTCTCTTTGTCATTTTAGATTTATGAAATGTCGAAATAATTGTAAGGGATTTTTAAATTACATCTTAAATAAAATATTTTTCTACTTATTTTGAATTAATTGTTTATTTGGTATGATGGTTAAGTTGAAATTGAATCATTTATACCAAGATGCTTTCAACCCATGTGTAAGTTCTTTCGCGGATTGACAAAGAATAGTTTGAATATATATTCATAAACATTGAGTTTAAAACTCTTTCTCAGTTTTTTATTTAAATATCATTCAGCCGATATGAAATATCAATCATAGTAGAGCCATCTTGAATTAATTAACAAAATTTAATTACGAATTTCTGACTTATTTACCATCGTGGTTGTGTTCCGATTTGATCCTAAAGATTTATTCATAATATTTACAAATATGATCTTCATTAACTTCATCATTTAAAAAATAAATTGAATACCATTTAGTTCATAATTTTGACGATAAAATAGAGTTAAAATCCCGTTTTATACCAAACAAAATTTCGATTAATCGTAAAATGTGAGGAAAATAAACATTAATATTTTTGAAAGAATGATTTTAATATTATTATAGAATTAAAAAGCATGTTAAAAAAGAACATTAGTTATGGATTATCTAAAGATTCCACATTCTAATGATAATTTATAATAAATTTATTATTGTTTTGAGGAAATGCTAAATCGAAAAAATTGATACCTTCTTTATGAGCATTTCATGTGAAAAATTGATTTTTAGAAACTATAGTTAAAATAAGAAATTTAAATATACTCATTTTATTTCTAAACATAACTAATTTTTGTTGATTACTCAAACGAAGCTTTTCAATAATTGATTAAACTGATAAAAATATTTTAAGTGGATAAAAAATTAAAAAAAATATTTTTATTGATTTTTTAACTGTGAATTGAAAAAATATAATTATTTATTTTACCATGTAATAAATTTTTTTTAAGATAAATGTTTTGAAATTAAAAAGTAATTTTTCAAATAATTCGATACTGTCATTAAACCCTCTTAAGTCAAGTTGTATTGATGGATTTTTATTTTTCTACAAGCGATAATCATCAAATAAGAAATATTATATGAGCAAAAATGACGTTGAACGTGTTTTTGTTAATTCCTTATTCGAGTTCTAACAATCTTTAACAAATATCTTATTCCATACACGTTAAAATGGACATCTTTCGAATTCTAGAGATATCAATTTATTAAAAAGTATAACAAAAATAAGTTGAGATAAAATCGAACAAAATAAAGCTTTGATTAACGCTCAACATAAAAACTGAAAAAATTTGAAAATTCAGATTCAGTAATAAGAGGCATATCTAAATACGTTAATAAGTCGTTTCAATCTTCTTGTTTATAATTAATGATATATTTTTCACGTTTAAGATTAACTTTTATCCAATATTCATATTATTAAGTTCATAAATCTGACAATTATTTGAGTAACTGTTCATATTTATGTGAAATAGAAAAACATTTCAAATATTCTAAATTTTCAGAAATAAATTTGAAATATATATTTATGTGGAATAAAAAATTATCGAATGAATTGAAAAATAAAAATTTTTTGCTTTATTCATCTCACAATGCCTAGAGATTGACATATTGTTTATTTTACATGCAAATACAAATTTCTTTCGTATCTGATTGTTTTTGAGATTCCTTGATGACTGCGGGGCATTATTCTTCTGATACAATGAAATCAAATTTCAAATATCATTAAATTAGAAAAATTTCCCTTTTTGAAAATTAAATTTATATTCAAGGAAAATAAGAATTTTATCAATGACGCCAAAATCTGAATTGTATACGATGGTCAAAGAAATGCATTGATATCGAGATAGTTTAAGGTAACTTTATTAAATTTTTCTGAGATACTATGTTTATGTTGAAACATACATCAAAAGAATATAATGTTTGTCAATTTTGTTTGAAAGGTTAATGTAAGATAAAATATCCCTTTATTCATGCAAACTTTATGAATTTTATCGTTGATTTTCTTTAATTTTTACGAGTGTAAAATATGAGATTAAATATATTTTTATTTTTATCTAATTTTATCATTTTATGTCATTCATTTATTTTGTAATTTTGACAAAGTATATTTTTGTAAGGTTTTTCATTTTAAAATATATTTGAAGAAAAATTAAAATAAAACCTTACTATTGCACTTAGAAAGAAAATAGTTTAAATATCATTAAGGATTCATAAATATTAATAATCTCTTTTAAAAAAGGTTTTTGAAATAACGAGAACTTAAATTATTACTTCATTAGTAGATAAAATTAGGATATTTTTGTTATTTTTTTTTTTGATATATTCGTAATGTTTTCAATTTTAAAATAGCTGTGTTGTAAATAACTTGTATTTTGAATCGTATATTAAAATATATTAAACTGATCTCTTTCAAAAATTCGCTTGTGTCGACTTTTGTATTTAAAAAATTTTTCATTATAAATACTGATTTAAGCAAAGAAATATCCTCTTCGTGTTGCACTCATTAGTAATAATAGTATATTTTATTTAAAATTATATTATCATTAAATTCGTAGAGTATTAAAAATTATAAATTAAACAACCTTGGTTGATTTAAATTCAAGAAAACGTTGCTATGATTCAGATATATTTATCTTTGTTTTTACTTCTTGATGAATGAATTTACGATAGATCAATTAAAAAATGTTACATTATCCATGAAATTTTTTGAACTCATTAAATGTAATATAATTTAGTTTCAAAAATGATTGTTTTACAATATTAATTACCTCAAAACGCAAATGAACATGATTAAGATTATCGATGCTTTCATTTTAATTTTGGAATTCTCCCATTAATATTGAATCTTTCGACTTCTAAAGAATTTAAAATATTTATGTCTTTATGATAGTCAAAATAAACAATCGATGGATTTATAAAAATCTTTAAAAGCGATCTCCACCAAATTTTACATTTTTTACCCTATAATCTATGTTTGATTCGATAAAGAGAAGTTGATTTTCAACATTCGTCAGCTTACTAATTTTATTTTAATATCAATTGAAAATTTTGACAATTATACCTCAGTTAACAAGATTAAATCATAATCAACAATATTTCATTCAATTTAAATCTATTTTCAGGAAAAGTTAAGATTAAAAAAGTTCTGATCTTAATCGTTTTTAATGTGATAATATTCGAAATCTGGTAAATTAAGAATATTTTTAAAATGATTATGTAATTAGAAATTAATTGATGTTGTTCTTTCAGATCTATGACTTTATCTTTGTAATTTTAATATTAAAATTCACCACACCTTAAAAATGAATACCCTGAACATACTAAAAGAAAATGGAAAGATACATCATAGGTTTTCTCAAAATTATTAAATATGAAAACAATATTTCCATGGTTATAATGATACTAATACAGGAAAGAGTTTTCAGTTTCTTATATTATAAAATCTTGGCATTTAATTCATCGTCAAAACTCTCAATCTGTTGTCTTGAACTCGACTAAAATTTATAATATATATGTGCTTATCATTAATTAAACAATATTTGAAGATTCTTTAACCTCTTATTAAAATATTTCATAAATTTTATAAAATGATATAACCTAAATACCAAAGTTGTTTAAGTTATTTGACATAATAAATTTTAATGAGTTTTTTTAAAATATATATAAGCTTTAAAATATAGAATAGAAATAACCTACAATTAAGACTTCTATTTTTATGAGAACTAATGCTTATTAATCTTCAAGAAAAATATTTAAAGTTTAAATATATAATTTAGATTGATAAAATGTAAGTGCTTAACTTTAACTATTACCAAATTAGATATTTGATTCTTAGTTAAAAAAGTGTAGTTATAATGTAGAGGTTTCATACATTTGTTTAAATATTTGAAAACTCTAATTATACACTCTACAATAAATATTCTATGTAAATGTTTATAAAAATACCTTTAACTTTCAAGCGTTAAAAGATTTAATATGTTTTGATATGATTTTTTGGATAATTTGGATGTTGTGATTTAATTATTTATTAATGTTTGATAAAATTTATTTATACATAAGTTATGTTCTGTTTTCATCATTTAACAGCATCTAACATGACAATTTTATTTAAAATCAAATTGTAGAGGATGATCGTTAGATTGTAATCAATAACAGATTATATATTTATGTATATTTAAACGTGTTAATCTTTAGTTTCTGTAAAAAATTTATTCACCTTTTGAATGAAAACATGAAAAGTATTAAAAATCCGTAAGTTGTGAATATGAAGACGTGATAATACTTTAAATCTAATTTTCTATTTTTATAACCAGAAAACAACTCATCAAATTAACAGCTATTATCTAATTTTTTAATTATATTCAAAAAAATAACCATAAGAATTTATTTATTTATGAATAGTAGCCATGATAAAAAGTATTAAAATAAAAATCTATAACTTTAAACAAGTATCCTAAACCACAAAAATGTCTATATATTAAAAATTTATACGTCAGATTATTCAATAATTAATGGTTCGTAATGTTTTCATGAGCCAATGTAACTCATGAAATGATTAAGTAATAATGATTTAAAAATTAGCTTGTGGTCAATACTCTCGAATTATTATTCGTCTATACTTTAAGTTAGAGGTTTAAAATCGATCTTTTTTAGATATGGCTTACCTTTCTGATTAATTTTTTTTGTCAGTACTTAATAATATTTTTTGAAAGTGAAAATCTGTGCTTAATGAATACTTTTTTCAACTTTAATAACTTTGTGAATAAAATTCAAAAACCTTTTTAATGCTAATTATTTATTTATGATTTTGTATGGATAATAGAAAGCACCAGTTAAATTTAGCTGAAAAATTATGTTTGCTCACTTATTTACTTTGGTTATAATGATCACATACATTTGATATTCTGATGAAGCTCTAATCAGGTATTTTTAAAAATTAAATGACTAGAAATAAACCTCATTTAATGATCCTTTATACTTAGTCAAGCAAAATCCAAAAATACACTTCATATCGTTTTAAGTAAAATTTGCGATACTTAAAACATACTTAATATTCAACGATCAAAATGATAAAATGGTTTTCTGTCAATTTATTGTATCAGATTGAGGGTGCTCGATTTAAAAATCGATATCGCAAATTTCCTTCTGAGAATTTTCTTTAATTTCAAACAGTAAATTTAAAAATTTCAATCAAAAAACAAAGTTGTTGATTATAAAAAACTGGAATTAATTTTTAAGATGATCATTAAAAAGAGCTAACTTGTTCTGAAAAAATAAATTGACACAAAATTGTTGAATGATGAAAATGTTCAAATGTTAAAAATTAAATATTTAAAATTCATAAAATATTTTGTCATAATCTCGGCTTATTACATCATGTCTGAACTCATAAAATATATGGTTCTTTTTATCTTAATTCAATTGTAAGATTTTAATGCTTGATTTTTATAAATAATATCAAACATAAAATATATCTTATTGAATACTTTCAATCTAAAACAGGATGAATTTAATTTTCTTTGTGAGAAATAAAATGATTTATTTTCTTTTAGACCTTGATGGATGTAATTATACAATTGCAAATATTGATAAAAGTGGTGTTTTTGTCAATAATTTTATGAATAAATCCTGTATTAGTGATTACTGAGATGATTTTTTAATTCAAACACTAATTACAGATTTCAAATCATATAAGAAATAATAGTTTTGACAACTCTATCCTTCGCTTTTCACATAGATTTGAGACATAATTTAAACATGTATAATTCTAAAGTTTATCTGTTCAGAATTAAAATATTTTATTTAGGAATATATCATCCATATTAAATGTTTGTTTTTCGATGCAAAAATATTTAATTATGTTATTTATTATATCAAGGTAATTTGATTTAAAAATTGTAGTTACAATGTTTCGATTCAAAGAATAGTCTATTTTGAATTTTTACAATTATAATAATTGAATTATTTTTTTAACCTTGATTTGAGATACCTGGTTAACATAAGATTGTTGAAATCAAAAATTATTGAAAAATCAGGTTATCATTAGAAAATGAATTATTATGCATAACAAAAATATATAATATATTTTAGGCATTTATTTGAATTTTATTTTATATGTTCATATTGTGTCAGTTAAAACCCACATATTTTAAAGCTTCATTTTTTTGAATTATAAAAATAACAAAATAAATTATCATTGAAAATATTGGATAAACATAATTTTCCACATGAAAATGTGACCTTGGAAAACAGTATTCCAAGATGAATGTGTATTATTTGGATTGTTTTTCCAATATAACTTGCTTAAACTGTTTTAATTTTAATCATAAATTTATTTTTTGCAAGTCTTAATTAATTACAAATACTGAGCTAATCCTATTCTACGAAGATACAAGTTGCAGAGAATCCTAACATTTAAATAGCAACGATATTTTTTATTTTATAAAGTAAAATTAAATTAGATATGTTTTATTTTCTATATACTTGTGTGTCGATTATTCATTTAAATTGTAAATATTTTTAACTTAAATGAATAATAACATAATATTCTTACATAAATCCTTTAGAATAAATTACTTATAAAAATCTTTGGAATTATATATTCATTTCGATATCTTTTTGAGAAAAAGCGGTGTAATTTTTGGAGAAACTGTCTCTAACTTATTTAAATAATATGATTAACAAATTCTAGTTTCTGCATATTTCAGAAGTACCATTTCAACATTGACATATAACTGCCAATTTGTGCTGACAGATAGAATGCTTTCAGTATTCATAAAAACTTAAAATATTTTCACTAATTATCATTTTAACGTTATAGTAATAGATTAAAAATACGAAAAACTTTGTTCTAAATTTAAATCATTCGATTATTCCCAGTTATACCAAATTTGTTGAAGTGTAATAAAGTTATTAATTATAAAATGGAAAAAATTTTTTAATCGAGAGATTTATGAATGTTGATAATTCCCCCTTATTACTTAGAAAATATTCAATTTACCATTCATTCTAAGTTATGATACTTTCAATTAATCCTCATTGACTTCAAAATAATTGAAATATATTGATGCTTGTTTTATATTGATTCATTATCATTGTAAATTAGAAGTTAAATTTTTTGATAAAATCTTGAAAAAATATTTAAAAATGTCAATGATTGATCACGTGAATAATGCGTATTTTATTTAGTTTTTTGCCAAAACATACAATGAAGTAATATATTTAGATGATTTTAGTTTATTTAATTTGAATATATACATTTTTTCTTCTTCATAATATAATTAATAAAGGAAAAATTCTTTGGTCATTAAATTACAGATAAGATGATTAACAATATTGACAACAGAATATCAAAAATTAGCTAATGTTCAATATTTCATCTTGATACACAATCAAAGATCTATGTATCAATTTAATGGAACTATCATTGAGATATTCTCTCCAGAGTCATGAGGACTATTGTAAAAAAGTTTGTAGTTGCGATACGATTCAAAAATAAAGCTAAAATTTGAGTATTCAATACAATAATTTAAAATCCGACACAAACTTTTCAAAAGTCAGCTTAGATAGATCTTGAAAATAATATCTATATATCTTATGATTGGATGATATTAAGTTAATTCTCTTTGTTTGAGAAGTTGATGTGTTGATGAGTTATATGTAATGCTAATCAATCCAACATTGATCACATACGATATCGATAATTAGTTTAAATAGAACTATACCAACATTAATTAAACATTTCTTTTATATATTAGGATAGAGTAGGCATTTTAAGCTTTTTTTGTTCAGATATAGATGCGATATTTGTAACCACAAAATCAGATAACTATACTGTTTGACACACTTTTACTATTAACTTTTAAATGTATATTTAAAATTATCCGCAATAAATTTTGAAGTAAATAAAATTGACTTTTCATGAAAACATTTAAGTTGCAAAATAATTAAATTATAAAATGTAGTTAGATCAATTATTTTTAAAAATCTCATTAAAAGCTCTCACTTAATTGATTGATTCAAGCAATAAATCAGAAGAATTAAATTCTATAGTCACCTCAAATACTTGAAAAAAACATCAAAATTAATTAATGTCTTATTTTAATCTCAAAAAACAAGAAAGATTACAACACATATGTACAATTGTTTTTGATACAAATATCTTTTTATCCACTTTTTCCTCTATCAATGTTTTAACAAACAAAAATTTCATTAATGTAAATTTTTTGGCATTAAAAACATAAATATTAATAGCCTAATCATCTAAAAATTCCTTTTAATTGTTTAAACTTCACCTTCATTTTGAAAATATTGATTATCATTTTCCCAAGGTCAAGACTAAATGCTGTTTGATTTGATTTTAACTTTAGATAATTTTTATTTAACAAAAAAAAAATAAATATCATTATTTAAATAATAAATTGACTATTTTTTCCTTATAATGGTAAAATCTTATATTTTGAACCTAATGTTAAAAAAAATATCACAGACAGTTTTAGTTCGAAGTTTGAACTATCCATCACCAGCATCACATATACTTTGATCAAAAATACTTTTAAAATGTCAAATACTATTTATAATTATTTTTTATAATATTTAGATATTTAAAGATAATTTTTTATTTCAAACAAATTTATCATACAATAGTTTTTTCCTTTAAGATAGGAAAATTCAAAAATACTCTCAAGATATATTGCTATAAACTATTTATAATTAAGAAATATAAATTTTATAATTGATGTTAAATGATTTCTATTAAAATTGAAGCAAAGCTTTAAAGAGCAGTGAAAAGCCACTATAATTACATTTAATCTTGAATTTATTTTTGTAAATAAGTAATCTTAATTCATCAAATCTATATTTATGTATAAGGTCATTTCTAACTTCTGACTAATTGATATGCGGTATGAACCTAATCATTGATGGAATAAAAATTTTGAGTTTATTTTTTGTATACATCTGTTTTATTATTACCAATCGTTCAAATGTAATTCACACAACTTCATATGTCCATAGCTCGAGTCATATTGTTGTAAACATTCAAATTCGATGGAGAAAAATATTTTAACCGGCTATACTAAATTAGAGGGATTAATTCAATCTTGTTTGATTAAGACATAAAATTATTTTAGTAATGAGCCTAGTTGATTTAAATATTGAATAATGTAGATTTTTTATTTTTCGATTAAATATTTGGTTTTTGTATGTCCTAAGGTATTGAATAGAATATTTTTATTGATTGATATTCTTCATTATGATTGTAATTTATTCAGCTTAAAAATACTTTTAAAACTGTCGATATATTAATTTTTTCAAAATTAATATAAAAATAAAGATTCGTTCTTTTAAAAAAATGTTGCTTTTCTATCAATCTCTTGTGATGATACAATTAAAATACGCCTAAATATAAATATTGTGGCATTTTTTTAAACTTCTTAGGAATATAAAATATTTCATCAATTTTCTTGTTTTATTTTAGATAATTTTCCATTTCTAGTTATAATGATAAATTTTGGTTATGGATTATGTTTATAAAATTTAAACTTTTGTTCGAATCTTTTATGGAAATCATACTTCTCTCAACATTTCATAAATTCTTGAACGAAACTTCCAGGATATTTCATAATTTCTATGATTTTCATTCAATAATTAATAACCGTATAAAACATTGTTGTTTAAAAATTATTCATAAACTGTTCAAATTTACAGAAAAATTTTATTCTCAATCATTAAGTACAAAAATAATGTGATAAAATTACAGGAAAATGGAAAATTTATCTTAAATTTGCTTTTTACACTATTTTTAAGTTAAATTAAATGTAAGAGATAAAGTATAATTAATATCCTTGGGTCCTATTTAATTTTTTTTTATCTTCCTTTAGGAAATAGAGTAATTTGAAAATAATCATGATTAAAATCAAATAATACAAAAAATCAATTATGAAAGCCTATTAAATCGAAAAATATAATACATAAACATTTATAATTGAATTATCACAATATTCTCCATCTCCTTTTAAAAAATATTAAATTTTAGACAAGCCATATCGAGAAATATATCATTATATTTTAAAAAATTGTTTTTAAATCGTTGTTCACATTACAGATACTGGCTGTTTTTTGTTGATTTCACATTTAAACATTCATTACCTAGAACCCATATATCAACTTAAGTAAGTTTAGCATCAAGCAATAGGAAGATTCGAGACAATTTTGTATTTTATCAGATCATAAAAAACAAAAATATCTTGATAAACATAGATGTGAATTTCATTTTTAAGTCTGACTAAATTTTAAACACTCGATAATAGGTTAAAATAGAAAATTTTTATATGTTGCTGTTTATATCCAGTTGAATTTGGTCATAGTTTAACAATATTTGTCATTAACATTTTAATATAAATATTATTTGCAAAATATATTATCTTTCTCATACAAATAAACTTGATATGAATCATCAAGTAGAATATTTACAAGTTTACTTGTTGCAATAAAAATTGTGTTTCATTGTTTTCAGACAAATGTACAAATATGAATTAAAATTAAGTTTTCAAGGTTGAACTGACATAAAAAATTACCATGGATTTTTTTAAAATAAAAGAGAATATGAGTTTTAAAAAAGAGTTCAATTTTTAAGTTAAGAAAATCAACGATAGTTAATCAAATGATTCTGATTTATGTTATTCTTAATATGACTCCGAATATATGTTTCATTCATTCATTTATATTATATAGCTATTAATGTGTTAAATTTCATTAAAATTAATTATCTCTCGATTAAAAATTCTTTCACATCTATCATGTTGTATACATGTTAACGATCATAAAGAACCCATTTAAATGATTTAAATGTTCTTAAAGTTGTGTAGGAAAAAATAATAACATATAAATTAACTATTTAGAAAATACGAATTAAATTTAGAAAATTACATTCGTGACTTTTCTCAATGTAGTTTGAACATAACATAAAAATTCAGATTTTTTAAATTTTATCTCATTCGCTATCATAGATATTTTTTGTTGAATATCATTTATATCTTGTAACGACATTGAAATATAAAAATAAACGCTCAGGTACTCAGTAGATGTGAATTGACTTGTTATAAAAAGCAACTTTCTAACATCATCGACAAATTTAAATCAAATATGTTGTTGAAAGAATTAAATTTAACAATACACAGGTCATTAATTTTTAAATTTTGTGACATTTGTCACATTTAAGGACCAGAAAAAAAGACTATTTTCGAATTTATCTATTAAAAAATGCCTCTGAAATAAAATGCTCGATCTATGAGATTTAATACAAATCATATCGAAATATTTTGCATATTATCTACAAATAGTTATAAACGGGATTAAAAAAATATTGTAAAGCTTATTAAATTATAAATTTTGGTCAATTAACTTGTCTTTTTAAAGAATTGAATTTTTTTTCAAAAATGTGGATGTCATTTATAACATTTTAAACATATCTATATCAATAGAATCTTAATGAGTTTTGCTCATTTAAGATATATTTAAAATAAGAATTATGGTGATATGTATGTCGATTCTTACAAATAGATATTTTATCACTGAAGTACACATCCAATTAAATTGCATAAATCAATAAACATCTCAATATTTTAAAAATTTTATGAACATATAGTGTAATTATTTTCAATTTCAAAAATTATTTTCCTCGACAGTTTATTATAAAATTATTATAAAGTAAAATCCTTTGAATATATGAAATTTTAGTATTTCTAAATAAATAAAATGACCATTCTTGGTCAAATAATGAAGAAGCTATCAAATACGCCTTTATTTATAATTTCATGTATCTCAATGAAATTTGAAATATAAAATCATAAATAATCAAAAGAGTTTAAAAAAAACTTTTTTGATTTACAATATTCAAAATATTTCAAAATGCAGAGAAATAATAAGTTGTATAAGCGACCGATTGTGTTAAACTAAAAAAATATTTGATAAAATTTAAGATTAACTATGGAATTGAAGATATTTATAAGGGTATTAATCTATTTAAAAAAATCTTTTAAAGTTATCATTTTGTATCTTTTGCTCTATATCGACAATAATTAAAAATACATTTTTTAGAGAATGAGTGATATAATATATTTTTGTTATCACTTCAATGGCGACAGAAAAAATATTCGTAAAGTTGTATCTTATATAATAATTTAAGTCAAAATTAAATCAGCAACTGTATGTCAGATTTTGATTCCGAAATTGATATATTTATATGATATGAAATATGACGAATTATATGTATAACCATCAAGATGGGATATATTTCAAAGTCATAGATATTCAGCACAAATGATCTAAGTGAATATGGGAATTAATAATAAAAAAAATTTAAGAATATAAGAAGCCTATGTTATTTTGTCATTAAATTTAAATATTAATGAAGATAAAAATTAAGACATAATGAAACTTTTATTTATGTCAAAATTTAAAGAGAAATGAACCATATAAATATTTACTTAAAGAAATAATTTTATTGGGATCACATTCAGAAATACTACCTAAATTGATTTCGTGTTTATTTTTGAATACTATTTAACTTATTTTATCAAGAAAATTAAAAAACCTGTAAAATTTATGATTCATAAAAGATATATTATTATGTCATTATTTTATATTTTTTCCTTTGAAATATTTGCATTTAAACGACGACCTTTACAAACATTTCATTTATAACTCAATAAATAAGTGAAGTTACCCAGTTAAAAGGCTTAATTTCTTTAACTTCACGAATATAATCAGCGATAGTTTACACATTAACACAAGAACCATTTTACATTTTGTCGTTTCTATTTTAAACTATTTGTGAAAATTTTAATTTTAAATATGAAGATATAGATAAAACTTTAAAAGACTTTTTGGTTTTCGTGGTTTTTGCAGAGATATTTTATCACATACCGTTCTAAAATGTAAATTAAATATTTTCACAATGGTTCATTTTTACCAGCTTCGAGAGACTAAATATTCTAATTGAATAAATGTATCCAATTTTATCTCAACAAAGTAAAAGAGAAAAATTTTCAAATGCGATTGAAGGAAAATATTAACTTTATCAATTGAGACTCTCCACAATTAAAAATACTTTCAATTACATATCACACTATTTTAGCAATTTTATCGAAATAATGTTTATCTTGTGAAATAACACGAAAATATACTGATTTTTTGAATGATTATTTCAACGAAATTAATATGAAACATCCAAAAATTACAATACATTTACTTCGTAAAAAATCGATGACTGTAAGTTGTCGATTGTTCAATATAAATTTTCTATTTCGTATATTTGGTGAATCTCAACGGTAATTCATCTATTTTAAATAAAAAAATTATCAATATTGTTTTTTAGCATTGAATAATATATCAGAATTCAGATTTCTCAAATTAGAGATCGGTTGTAAACTGTAATTTTATTCACTACTTCATAAAAATTATTTAAAGTTCTTTTAAAAAGAATATAAAATCCAATAATGAATATTAAAATATGCTTTTTCAACAGTTATGAGAAATTTGACAAATAATGTAATGTAATTATTTATAGGTTCTCTTCATCTAACAGATTATGATTCTTATTCAGCATAGTATTAAGGATAAATGAGATTTTATGAAGAATACTCTTTATATTAATTGAAAATTAAAATGCTGAGTTTATTTTGCTTCAAATCATGAAAATCAAAGAATTTTCATTCATAGACATACAAGACAAAAGAGTGTTTAAATGACTTCATTAACACAGAATAAAACTGATATGAGATAAATGATATTTCTACAAAATAGAAATTAATTGTCTGTGTTGTATTTTGTTATAAAAATATGTTAAAAATACTCTGATTTAGTGATGGCGATCTACCATGGAATTACCATCGAATAAAACAAGGCTACTTCAATTAAACCGAAATTTAATGTCTGAACTTACAAGAAAAGCGAAAAACTTAATTAGTTTTAAGAGCTAACGAGGGGTTTATTTTGAATTAAAACAGCATGTTTCATTCAAAACATTTAAAATTTTAAAATGAGCCTCCTTGTCAGTGTTTTCATGACAAAAATGTACATTTATATTATTCGTGATGTGCATCATTCATGGAGGGTGGCCATGCTTTGGAGTTATATATTTGGCAGGAAAAATACCAACTGCGTTTGAAAGTAACATCAAGACGTCTAAACAACTTACATACTCTATCACAGATAAGTAGTGTTATACTATTATCTTAGGATGGATCATATTTATATCGTTATAATATTTTGTAAAAATATTCATTATCGCAAATTATCTCAGTAGCTATGTTTGTCTGCACAGAATGATAGATCCTTATAAGTTTGGATCGAAATGGCTTGAAGAATTAAATAATTCGATAATTAATAATAATATTTTATTTATTTAAAAACAATCTCTTAATCTTTATCTGGATCAATCTCTGTTTTTATGAGAAAAGAAATGAATTTTAAAATTGAGAAAATTATTTTTAAAATTAGAAATCTACAATTAAAGAGAATTATTTGTCAAAATATTTCAATTTATAAATTGAGCTTTTCAAGTTAATTTGGAAACGTTGACATATTTTAGTTTTTGATATTTACTTATAACAAACAATTTTATTTGATCGATATAAAAATATATTTTTCATATTCTTTCTGGAAACCATTTATTCTTTTCAAAACATATTTTTTGGCCAAATATGGCAATAATTTAGAGCTTATGTCAATAATTTTTGTTTTTTTATGAAAAAATCAAATAATGAAAAAAGAAAAAAACAAAATTTTTCTGCCTTATTCCATCAATATAGTTTCATCATTTGTCCCTTTATACCATATGGCTCCTGAATAAAACTACCTGGGGGAATAGTTATATTTTTTATTCTATGACTATCTCAAAATATGCTTAAACTGTCCCTACATTTGAGCAAACAATTGAAATAATTTCCAGCACAGTTTTGCTTTTCCATATGATATTCCCAAATATTCTTATTTAACTGAGGTCATACATTCGATTCAGCATTGGTATACACTTCTTATATTCTATGTTTTAATAGAAACCATTCAAATGAACATCATATTGTGTTAAATACACTTTAGGAGAGATGCAAGTGACATTCAAAGAGCTATTTTAAAATAGTAAAATAAATGAATCTGATTCGGATTTATATTTATGTTAAGTCCTACATGCTATGAACACCATATAAACAACACTCTACTCTGTATTCTCCTGCCATGTAATTTTACAGATAAGAACTTAGAATTAAAAAAAATCTTGAATAATCAAACAAAATGTTGAAATAACTATTTTTTGATAAAAGTAATTCGGTTCAAAATTAAGTGAACATCATCGTTACTCTTTTAAATGAAGTTATTTGAGCGATAAATTCAACAAAAACAATATTTAATAGTATTTGAATAAACATACAAATCAGATAAAAAAGTATTTCTGAAAATGAAAAAACTTTACTGACTAATTTTTGATGGTCAACTTCAAGTAGAAAACGTAATTCATTCTTTTTATATTTTTAAAAATCAGCTGAGAAAAAATCAATAAATGTTCATTTTCACAGATTTGTAAGACTTCACATGCCGAACCACAAGCCACTCCAAAATTTATTCATCAAGAAAGTTTATTTAATCAGAAAACCTCCTGCAAGGTATTATTCATAAGAAGAAGTTTGATTTTTATACTATTTACACTACTATTTTCTGTTTTCTTAAATATTTTTGCAACGAACTTGTTATTATCTGTCCTGACATGTAAGGACTTTAACTTTTTTTAGATCCATTTATGTTTTTAGATGTCCTTTTATATTCTTCATATTTCGCAATTTTTATTTAAAACAAGAAGAAAATTTTGATATTGTGAATATTCTCACATCAACCATTTTTACAATGTGAATAGGATGAACACAAAGCTTCAAACTATAATAATGTGATCAAATCATTTACATATTTATATAAGTATAGTAAAAGTGTTTATTTTAAAATCAATAATAATTCAGATTTTTTTGTTTTCACAAATGTGAAAATTCTTTTGATAAATCGATAATTATAAATTTAACTCATTTTGTTGACGCTTTATCATCGTGGATAATGATTAGAAAAGAACTAAATTAACACTAAAATGTTCATATATATATGTGTTGAACTTCTGATAATTCATAAGCCAAAGAACATGTAAATACTTATTGGAGATATGATTTAGCAAAACAGAAAATAAGATATGTTATATACGGTCCTCTTCTGATTAATGCTGTGAAAATCATGGAACTATTTTAATCTTCATAGTCACACATTTTCATAAGCTTCTTCGAATTTACATTTTAAGAATCAGAAATACTTCTTCAACCCTATAAATTACGTCGTACCGTTCAATATCAGGTGATCTAAATGAAGAAAAGAATTTATCACCTTAAAAGACCTTACAAAAGATTCATTTATTGCAAAAATATGCAATTAGAATTCATGGGATTGTAAATAGATTCTACCTGGATTCTGACTCATAAATCTTACGAAATGAATAAATCATTGTAAAAAGTTGACAAAGGATTTTTTCTGTTTGGATTTCAGCTTATTTTCAGATACATTGTGACAAACTATATCACACTGAGATATACTTTGATCAAAAATCTAACGAAATATGAGATCGAAAATCCAAAAGCATAGAATGATTCGTTATATAGTCCAAAAACCCTCATCAAATTTTAAGATCATATTGAATCGTTTTACATACATCGATTTAAACGAACAAAATTTTGTCAGGATATAAGTATGCGTACTGTTAATAAAAAAATTCACACAAAAAGATTGTTTGTTGCTTTTGTGACTCTCTGAATTGGTAGAGAAAAAGGTTTATCAGAAAATATCATCCTGAAAACATTTTTTATATAAGCTAAAATATTATACATATTTTGAAAATAAAGATATATTTAAAGAAATGTTAAAATTTGGGAATTTAATCTCGAATATTTATTCATTCAGAATTTCTGAGAATTTTATTGTGAATTTAAACATTCTTTTGAGATTATGTCATTTTTTGATATAAATATGCTTTTGACACATCAACAACAAGTTTTAAGCTTAATCCATAAAAAATAGTGTTATATTTTCTACATCTGTATCCCAATTCTCAAAGTTAATGCCTCAGTTAAATTACTAAACAACCAAATATACATTGTATTAAAATAAGTTTAAATATTAATTATTCAACCATATTCCGACATGCTTTAATATCGAATGTTCAATCAAACTATTGATTTTACAGCTTTTCACGGTTAAAATAAACAAATAAATCACAATTTTATGTAAATTACATAATACCTCCTCTTATGTCTTAACATGAAATTTTCTGTAAGCCTTTGTACGAAATTTATAAATGTAGTTAAATTGAATGAACGTACTCAAATGTATAATTATATTTAATGTGAAAATGTTTCGAAAATCGAGAAATATATGAACAAAAATGAATTCCTTTCTTTATCAGAATATTAAAAATATTAATGAATACTTTCAACAGCACTTGAAGAATTCATGAATAGACATATTTTATCAATGTAATATGTGTTGATATGTTACTTATCTAATATTTATGTTTAAATTTAATCATCATAAACCAAAATAATTTGGAAGTATTATTAAGGAAAATTTATCTCATATGATAAACTCTCAAAATATATATCTTAACAACTTGTTCTTAATAAAAAATGAAAAGATTGTACTGTCAAAACGATGTTAAAATAAATCACCACAAATATAATTTATCACAAATTTTGAAAATTACTATGGTAGTAATAAATTTATGAAATTAAATATTTTGACATTTTTTTAAAATATCAATTCGAAAAATTATTATTTAAATTATTTTCACAGATAACTTGTAAAAATCGATCTGTAGAGCTTAAGACATTTTAAAATATGACATCATTTAATATATATGACTTATAAAATTAAATGTCGAATCAACCACATTCTCATGAAATCGATACTTAAAATATCGACATCACACTTTTAAATCAACCAAAATCATTTCGCATTAAATTGATTATGAATTCATTAGTTTCATGTGAAATCTCGCTCTTTATCACAGTGAAACTGTTTTAAATCAAAGAATATAATTTTTAATTATTTAAAAATAAAACTTAAACTGCTTTCTGATAGAGACCACTTAGAAATTTTAAGAGGAAATCGAAATATGAACGTCTAGAATGCTATATACAAGGTTTTATTAGATTAAAGAAGAACCTAAAAATTATATTCGTTGATTTACTTTTAAAGCCGGATTACAAAAATGCAAATATATTTAAATTAAAATTATTTCAGAAACATTTACTAGTTGTCATTATTCTACTATTTTCAAACGAAAATCATAGGATAAATATTTTTTTTTTAATTTTCAAACTAAACGGCCTTCGTAGAAGAGTTGGATAAAAGATTTACAATATTTTGTGTTTCCCATAAATATGACATTTTACAATTCACAAAAATAAACTTCTGTTAATTCTCCAATTTTAGAATATTTTCAAAACTCTTTCATCACAATTTTCCTCACATATATGTTGTGTCTATATTGAGGGCATTTTTCTATCTTTATATGTGAATAGGGATGTGATCGCCAGAATAGTGTTTTTAGCTCTTAAATTAAAAAAGAATTGAGATATAGCTTGAAATTTTTCATTATTTTTAAAATATATTCATTCAGCTTTTAATGAAGCATATCCATACACATAAATAAAAACACCATTCACAATAGTGTCTAAAAATTTTATATTTACATACTTTTATTTCAAATGTTTTCATGATATAGACAGTTCAATTATAACTTTGTTAAATTTCTCATGTAATTCAATAGAATGAAAAAAATATAAATAGATATACTTTTAACAATGAACGAGAAAGGTATTTGGGTAAAATCAAATTCGAAAAATTGTTTTTGCATCTGCATTGAAACTAAAAGATAAAAATAAATGCTTTACCAATAGATTTTTGCAACAAAGGCATCATATTTTTTTATAAAACAGAGATTCGATATCTTTGTAAAAGTATATTTTATGAATTTTTTTATTTTTCGAGAACGAGGGAAACCTATCAATGATTCTTTTCGAAGAAATTTTACGTACAAAAAGGCCCTTTCGTTAAACGTCATTTAGCTTTCTAATCCCATTTAATTTCCTTTCGTTTTGTATGCTACAGTAATGAGGTAGTGTGAGAGTTTCCTCACCTCCTATCATTGAGGGAACCTTATCTTGTGGCATTAACTCGTATTGTGTAACCGATAATGAATGTATAAAATGCTTCTAACATTTTATTTTACGAGATTTGAAATATATTTTTAATTTCAATGCTTTAGAAGATTTTTATCATACAATTAAATTAAAAAACGCTTTATCTATTAAAATCAACTAAATTTGAAATATGAACTCTTTGAAAAACCTTCTGTCTTTATCGACCATGGTTTTTTTTTAAGTTTTTCAAATTTAACTTTATTTTTTGTTTTGGACAGGAGTATATATTTAACTATTTTTGTTTTTTGTAAGGTTGATTTTAAATTTCGAAAATTGATTTATGATTTCGGATTGGATAAATATCTTTGTAACTATTTTTCTTTGCTCTATAATTAATATATTTAAAAAATACATCAAATATGTTTTCATCTTTTATTCTACTTCATGTCAGTCCCAGTTTATTAAATACTTTCTTGTTCCAATGAAAAAAGAAAACTATTTAAAAAATCAAATTACATGTTATGAAGAAGCACTACAAATTTTTAAAGGAATACCTGATTCTTAACTTACAAACCAACGAGTTTCATAACGAATCTTGTCAACATATTGTAAATTGAGAGTTTAAATGCCGTTAAATCGTTGTCTAAATAATAAATGAAACGATAAACAGAGTATGTTTTCTCTAAACATAAGTTATTATGTTTAAACATTTTTATACATGATACAGAAAAGAAAGTTCTTCAAGTTAAAAAAGTAAATTATATTACTTCAAAAGAGTTAGGAACATACTATCAAATAAGAAAACATCAGTTTTGAGAAAATTTTAAAACCATTTATTAGGGATCATCACTGGATATGTGGCAAAAAAACTTTAGATGAAAATAACCTTTAAAATTAAACTATCCTCCCACAGTAAAAATCGATTAAACGTTGAATGAATACTTAAATAAAAATTTCCAAACAGCCTAGAAAAGAAGAAATTTTTGCATTTTTGGCTTGAAAATATTTCTTTTAAATTGAAGGTGAATTGCTGAATTCTCTTCAGAAGGATACTTTAGCTTTTAAATATATTGTAAAAATATATAATTTATGAGTTGCAAAAAACATAAACAAGACTAGTTTCAAAACCTCGTATGATCTTCCCTGAAGCCCGTACCACTTAATATGTTATGAATCACTTTCTCTTTTTTTAAATCCAACAAACAAGTATAACGATTAAAAAATCATTATCACTTGAAATCTCTCTTTTAGCATAATTTTTAATGAGATGTATTCAGAGTAAATAGTTTTGCTTTAGCACTGTGTAGTTCGCAATAATTCAAAGTGAAAACTTCTATAAGCAATTTTCGGATCAAAACTAATGTTTTCAATTTTAGGGACGTCCATGAAGCAGAATTTTTTTCACTAAACTTAAAACCTTGGTTTATAAAATTACAATTACTCTTTGATTTTTGAGAAACAAAAATTTAATGAATTTAATCTTCATATTCTCGGGAAACATCAACTACTCAAAGTCAAAACTAGAATCACTTGATCATAATCCTTGGTGTGGATGATTATGTTTCGAAGTTCTCGACTGGTTTTATTGCATAAATGAATCATAGTTTAGACAATATTTATTCAAAATTTTCTGAACACACTTACTCAACTCCATTCAACAGATAAATACACATTATTATATTATTTAAAACAAATATGGCATGGTTATAAATCCATTTGTTATGGATTCAAAAAATATATTACTCCCTTAACAAAAGAGTATCTCTACATACGTTGAAATATTCATAATTTAACTGATATTTGGATATAATTCGGACAAGGTTTGGTTCTTTCTTGGAAAAAATTTCTTCGATTAGCCAAAAAATAGTAGATACTGCGCCGTATTGTTCATCAATGTACGTTTTGAGAATTTATTTTCTTCCATTGCCTAGCATATAATTAAAGAAAGATATATTTCAGTAATAAATGAAATAAGTGCTTTTCTATTGAATTTTAAGCCACGCTTCAACTTAATTTTTTCTTTGAACCAATGAGCCTTTTTCATATTTGTCATATATAAATAAGAAAATATGTTACATTACAAATAAAATATTTAAAATTGACAATTGGTAAAAATTTATACATTATGATCAAATAATCTCGTTCGCCATGGAATTCAGATGCCTCTAACGGTTTGAAAAACACTAATTAAATATAGTCTTTGAACGTTGAAGTCTAAGTCAACAGTTATTTCCATACTTAATAATTCAGTCATAATTTTTCGTAAAATAATTTTAGGTATTCAGACAATTAAAATGGTGAGTTATAAAAAGTATCAAATTCACTGATTTAGACGCATTAAAATTATACGCACGAGTATTCTTATATAAAATACAAAAAAGCGCCAACTAGTATGCTTATCAATCATTTGCCCAAATATTATTCTTACAAAACTTACATCATGCATTAACCAAAAATATAACAGATAAACATTATCAGCGATAATTAAATTAAAAAGAAACTTAATCAAACGAAATCAACTGTTTACAGACGTTTACATTCACAGTCATTTTTATACACCTAAAAGCAGAATCTGAATTCGACTAAAATTAATTGAAGGGTAAACAACATATTCACGGTTCAATATGTTTACATCCATCATCAACGAATTGACTATTTTTTCTTTTAACCTAAATAATATCAAAATGTTAGATTGATAAAATATGGCAATAAATCCAAGGAGAAGATTAAATTTCATATTAAATTCATAAATATCAAGAAAAGTATAGAAGACATTTTTATGGATTAAAAAGCTTAAAATAGGAGAAAATAGAAAATCAAAATTCTAGGAATAGGAGTTTTTTAATTGTATTTAAACAATTCAAAACAATTTTCATTTACCTGATTAGATATTTCTATTGATCTGGCAAATATCAATATTTACCTCTGAAAACTATATAAAACTTTTTTCATCAGAGAAATCGAAAATTAAATATCAGGTAATAGTAAAATTATTGGAGAAATTTTTAAGACAATTAAGCATATCCAAAATAAAGCTGATATTACAAAGAATTCCATTTTGAAAATTTATATTCCATCACATTGCCCTATTTCAATAATAACACCCAAACACACAACTTCCTTACGAGGATACAAAACTGAGTAAAAGTTTAATTTTTTTTAAAAATGCTATCATAAATAGATATTTGATGATTCAAATCATTTATCTTTAATTTAATTAGTGTTGAATCAACATTATTTATTTTTATTCCTCATTGCTTGGTATGGGACTGATTTTACACATTTTAACAATCAATGGTGAAACCGACTCCAATCACATCCTTAATTGCGATAAGAATTAATTTACCAATAATATGGAATTCATTTGAAATTAACAATCTAGTAGCACTTTGGTATCATAAAATCTTCAAAGATGATAATAATTATAAATTTTTCGCACTAAATTTCTCAATAGACATCATTTTTACTTACAAACACATAAAACAACTTAAAACAATTATCAAATAATTTTAAGCAATGCAATATCATCAAACTCTAATTGATGACATTTTGAAATGTCGATTACATGCGATTTATTTTCCTACGAACAAGGGCAATCATGGAAATTGTGGATGCCATAAAATAATTGGATTTTATTGAAGAAAAATAAATTTAATTTTATAGTTAATATAAACACAAAATATACAACTATATAACAAACTTCTAAATACCCGAAAGTTCACTAACATGAATAGAATTGTTTGATGGATTAATGAACAATATTTTCATTAAGATGTGAAATTATTTTATCTAAATTAGAATGTCTTGTATGAACTTCAAATAAACAACAAAGTTGTAATTGTTAAAAATAAGCCTAAATTAAGTCTGGTAACCACATCTTTTTACGAGAACCTATGTAATCAAAAACGAGTTGAATAACTTTCCTTTAATAATCAGTATTTATGTAATATTTTTTAGGATTGATTTTTGTAACCTCATAGATTATTAGTAGTTTACAGTACAATCATATTCTTGATAAATATTCACACACCTACAACGTTAAACAAAAACCACTGAGAATATTTTTATTTCAGGGTTCTTCGATTCAATATACTTTAAATCAATTTTGCATTCTAAAAATAAATTTAAAAATACTGGATACGCATGAAGATTCGATTGTGTGTCAATTAATTTTGTTTAAATTTATGTCACGCGGTATTTTTTATGGAAAATTTACATTTCATTTTCATTTAATACAAAGATGTGTTGTCACAACTGAACCGTACAGTTTGAGATACAAAGATACTTTCATTGAATGATTCATTAGTTTTATAGCTTTATAAAGTCAGTATTCAAAGTTATTGTGAAATATTAAAATTATGAATAAAAAATAAATCAAAACTGAATTAGATGATGCCATCCGAAAATATGGTCTTTACGTCTAATAAAGTATATTTTCAACGTTTTGCATGTCTTATCGAGTATTTTACAATATTTATTCGAACTATTACAAATTTGCAGTTTCTGTTATAAAGAAGGACAGTTTGTGCTATTATTTTCGTTGACGTTTAAAAATTTAAATATTAATTTTTAACTGCGTACTTTTTCTGCTTATTTTAATTTCAAACTCGGATGTATTGGCATTTGATATTTTGATAAAAAACTAAAATCTAATTATTCATTTAAATTTAAAATCATACTTATTCAGGATTTTTCGACGTTAAATATCCTTTCAGTTTAAAATTTGTAAATAAGATCAAATTTTGAATTCTTAGTTTTATCTTGTAGAACAGAACTGAATTTTTTATAGATAACATGTTTATATGTTATTACCAATCTTTGGTTATCTATTATCACAAATTCAGGTAAAATATATTTATTATTAAACATGTTGAGATTTTTATTTTAAAAATAAAATCAATATAAAATTATATGCTTATATATGTATACACAAATACAGGAAATTCTTTTTGATCGAATTTTAAATAGAAATACTAAATAGTTAACTTGATTTATCATGAATTAAGTAATCAAACTAAGGAGACAATAATGGAACTATCTTGATGAAAATTACTTCCATTAAGTAAGTTAAGTGATTAAATTTTTCTGAAAACAGTAAGGAGAAATTAAATCAACTTACTCATCGCTATTTTGTCGAAGCAGAATGTAAAACATTTTAATGAAACTAAAAAGACAATTGATAAATATATTTCATGCAATTTAATTTAAAGCGTTTATTGAAATGACATCACCGTTTTAAATATCATTTAAAAAACTATAAATCTCAATGTGTGATTTAAAAGAATCATCTAAAACGACTTTTAAAAACGTTATCTTCTGGTTTAAAATATACATTAATATTGTTTTAACATTCAGACTATGCATGTATCAGCGAATTTGAATTAAATATTGTATATCGAATGAGGATATAATATAAATGTTATTGATATTTTCACTTTAAATCTGATATTATCGCTATATATTGTGTCATAACGAAAATTTGAAAAAATTAAAATGTTAAATTTAAACAAATTTAACTAAATATACAATCAAATATTGTTATACTTCTAAATATTTATATACGCCAAGAAAAATAGGTAAATGTATTATTAGAATTTATTTTTATCCCGTGAAGTTTCATGAAAGCTTATTTATAATTAAATAATGTTAGTTCATATTTTAGAACGAAATATGCAAAGATTTATTCGTATATTAAAGTTTAAAATAACTTTATTAATCCAATTTTACTTTGGTGATGTATATTATATGATTAATTAAAAACATTAAAATTTTTGCGCTCTCTTATTTATTTAAACTGTATTGTAATAAACTACTGGTTGTGATTATATGACTCAATTACACACTATTTTTCTGGATGTTTAACGTTTTTAACTTATCATCATAATTTAAACAAAAATTCATTTAAACAGCAGTTTTAAGAAAAAATCTCTTTTTTGTTCAGTTCGAATAGTGTTAAAATGCGTTTCGTGTAAATGTAAATATTGAAGTTCGAATTTTTAATTTCATATATTTTTATCAAAAATAAAAACGTTGAGACGAATATTTTAATGTAAGAACTATTTGAAATATACCTTAATATAGATTAGTATTATTTATTCGTTTGTTCAGATGAAATATCATCGAATAATTCAGATATATGATTTAAAAAGTTTTACTCTTAAAAATAGCTAAATTATAAAAAAAATAATTTTCTTTATCGTAATTGAGATAGTCGTTAAATATTTATTTTATAAATATAAATTTTATTGTATCTTTGTGTCAGAAGTTGAATATGGTAATAATTTCAAAATATCTCATTAATCATAACATTATTTGAAATATTGTTTCAAAAATTGTAAAATTATCAAAGAAAAGCGGTGCTCAATGTGATTTATCATAGGATTAAAACGAACTAAAAGTTAAATATCTCTAATTGATTTTGATTGATATTTTTGAAAACTTTTAAACTGTTTTTTCATGAAATTTTTTCAAGTATGAAATTTGTTGAACCTTTAAGAATACATAGTTTCGTGAAGATAGATATAACAATAAATTTGAAAAACTCCATAAAATAAACTTAAATTTTTTCCTTGAAATAGTTTTTAATTTTTAAATATTTAACAAGATACTTTATTATTTTTTAAACATATTTGATGTCATATCTCAAAATTTAAAACACACCAAAAAATGTTTTTTCAAGTTGACGTTGGTTTTAACAGTCTCATTTCTTGTGAAATTAGATGTTAATTCAAATGACAAAATATATTTAACGTTCACGATACAAAGTATCAAGCTAACATAAATTCAAATTATTTTTGAAATAATTAAATATCCTCTATCATTTAGTATTTATATATAAATTGTAATTATCATAGATATTTTAAAGGGCGAAAGCACAGGTTGAAATAAACCAAGTAAATATTTTATCATTATGTCATTAATTAAATTTTCGAGAGATATTAATCAGAGTATTTTACTTTTCATCTGTTTATATAAGTCGTATTGAGAGATAAATAAAGTTGAACAATTTTTCATAATTAATCAAAATAATAATTTATTTCAGTTATAATCATATTGAGAAAGATTTTAACAAATAAAAATCTTTTTGTGTATTTACAATAAGTATAACTACGTTGAAGGATAAAAAACATTGTCAGTTTTATCATATGTTGTTGAAAGTTAACGGACGAAATTTAATATATTTGATTGTTAAAATTTCATTATCTGTTATGACATCAAATTAACTTATATTTTTCTGAAATCATTAATAAGTTAAAAATGATTTGTTATCAATTTTTTTGGAATTATATTCTCCAAAATATTAAATTGCTGAACTTATTATGTGATAATAACCGAATAATTTTTTCTAAATTTAAAACTCATTTAATTTTTATTTTATAAAATAATTTTTAATTGAAAAAATGCTTTCAATTTTCATGTATATATTTAATAACAAGTCAAAATTAATAATTTAAATGTTCGTTTTTTATTTTTTGGTATACATTTGATGATGGCAGCTTTGCACGTGTGCTCATAACATATGATTTAAAATTTTCTGAATATGATATGTCTCATGTCCTTTTCAAAATTTTTTGATAGTCTAAAGTGTTTTTTCAATTATATTTGAAAATTATGCTTTATTCTTAATTTCAGTACATTATTTAGTGTTCGAAGCATCTAAGATTTTTGATATACAACCTGAATATCGAAGAAAAAATGGTTAAAAATTATTTTATATTTGCACTTATTCGATAAACTCGATATTTACATGAAATGGATTTGTGGGGAAAAATTTGCCAAATCATAAAGATTTGTGTTTATGAATTTTTCAGTCTTTCTGTTTAGAGGTTAAATCGAGCTTTAAGGATATTAAATATTTCACTAAATATGTTATTATGTGTTAATTCTATAGATTAATCAAAAATTGAACATCTGTTGATCATTATTAGTTTTCTTAACACTTATCGATTTCTGATTTCGAGACATCTTACTTGGATTGCATTGTTTTAAATATTTATAAATAAGTTAATCTAGAAATATATACATTCACAACCTCAAAAGAAAATGTCGAGACTCTTATGCATCTTATTTCTTGTATATCATATGTCAAAAAACCTCCTAGCTGAGTAGACGAGTTATAATTTGATTTATTCTAAGTGCGATCTCATCATTGAAAGAGAAATTCAAACCCTTATTCTTATATTATCAAGGGCGGATCCAGACATTTTGTACCGAAGAAGACGACAGGGCTATCTTAGAAAACACTTATTTCGAAAAAAACTTTTTTCCTTTAAAATATTCGTCAATTTAACTTAGGCTTTTGTGAGAGCTCAAATTCAAATTTTTTGATCCCTCAACATGTGGATCTATTTCTGTTATAATAGTGAAAATAAATTTAATTTATGAATCGATGGATGATTTGTCTGATTTCTAATTCTTTTAAGATATTTTATAATTTGAAATTCTCTTAAAACGTGTTATTTTTTGAACATTTTTTATTCAAAAATATTGATAACTATGTATGATGTGTTTTTTTCATCTTAACATGGACCCTAATTGTTAAACCTTTATGTTGATAAATATTTGAAAGTCAATTTTAATATTCATTTTGAAAATATCCAAGGTAACTTGTTTTAACCCTTTATATTTTTTAGTATTTTTAAAAAAATATTAAATAACAGATTTCTTAAAATATATCTATATATCTTGTTGTTGTTAAATTTCCTTTTTCTCGTTTTGCCTACATTTCTCTTAAAAAAAAGATATTTAAGGCATTAATTAATTATTCTTGAAAATTATACCCAAAATTTATTGATATCTACTTTAGAAAATATAGATCATTATATTTTGAAATTTTTTCAAATATATTCATAAGATTGTTCACTTATGTCACGTCTATGATGGCAGTAAATTGAACTTTGGAAGCCATTAGTTCAGATGTTTTGGATTCAATCATTGTGTTGTTTATTGAACGTCAACTAAATTAATTTGACTAGGAGGGGCAATACCGACTTTATCTTTCATTCCTCAATGCCGGTATTCGAAAGAGTTTGTTATTCTGGGAAAACAATCCATTTATCTATTATAAACATGACAAAATGTAATCGGAAAAAATTGAATACAGGATTCCTGAATACCGTTGTAAGTCTATCTGAAATTGTTGAATATTACCTCAAACTTTTAAAAAACATTAAGCTTGATTGAATGATGCTTTAGTTTGTTTAACTTTTCAACTTCATTCATAATTGGAAAAAGCGCAAATGAAACGATCCTTTTAATTATCATTTTAAAATCTTGATTGTTTTTATAAAATACTGTGAGCCCGTTGCTTGTAATTATCTCAATTTAGATTATCAAAAGGAAAAAGCAACTATCAATGCTTGAATTTAGAAATATTAATATTAAAGTGTTTATTTCGGCTAACTCGTTGTCAATAAGAATACTTTCAGGTTGATAATAATTAAATAATTTACTTTGTTAATTAAAAAGTCTTCGATTCGTTTATTGTTTTTATTCTTTTGAAATATATATCAATGGTAGACTTTAATCGAATATTGTAGCTTTTATTGGATTAATTTGTAGAGTTCTACAGGTAGTCTATGAAATGCTCATCACGAATCTGTATATTTCTATGTTAAGCATGGATTATGTTTTCTCATGTTTAAAAGTTTTAAAATGGTTTTTTATGCACGAACACAATCATGAATTTACGATTAAGGACGTCATTTAGTAAATTTGTAACTATTCGAAATATCTTCATGTTTGTTTGACATTTTTGTAAGCCTTTTTCTCTACTTTTGTTCATTATTTTTGATCAATTTTAAATT
This sequence comes from Neodontobutis hainanensis, assembly GCA_024349245.1. Taxonomy (NCBI): domain Eukaryota; kingdom Metazoa; phylum Chordata; class Actinopteri; order Gobiiformes; family Odontobutidae; genus Neodontobutis; species Neodontobutis hainanensis. The sequence continues at coordinate 88,699 of JALDNG010000470.1, read as the reverse complement.
GGCTGCTCAGTGAGCAATGGGTAAAGAAGCTTATTTGATGCATTCAGAGAATACTGTTTGATAGGATTCTTTGATAGTTTTTCCAAGTACATGTATCTTCTACGATAGATTAAATTTCTCGATTCTCTCTTCTTCTGAAAGATGATAATCTTCTTTTTTTCAAGAAGCTCTTCAATGTCTTGAGAGGTAAATATCATGTCTTTGCATGCTCTATCAACGCATCTCTGTCTTCTGGAAGATTTTTAACGCTGGTCTGTATGGTAAACATACCCTGATTCATGTTTATATTACCTCATTTTGAGCTTTATATTTTTTCTGATTTGAATCCTTTTATTGAAGAGATATAAATTTTTTCTGTGAAAATCCGACATATGAGATGATATATGTCTTATTTATGTCTAACATAAAATAGTAACCTTAATAATTATTGTAAAAATGAAAAAGGCACCTTAAAATACATTTGATGACAAACCTAATATTCATCAAGCAGTTTTGTCAAACATTGATATAAATACAATTGATGCTTTATATTTTTAAATAATCGTTTTATACCGTTTTTTTATTCATTAATGTATAATTAGATGAAACTTGAATTGTAAGCATTAAATTTCATCCTTATTAAAAAAATAGAAAATTTCTTTTAAATATATTACGGATCAGATCGCCATAATTCATTGTTTCTGCAATTTTTTGAAAGCGTGGTTGATAATATTTTTGCGATCAGTAAATTTTGAATTCCAATAAATTGACAAATAATCATTAAACTGGTTTAATTTTGTTATAATTTTTCAAGATATAGATTGTTGTTAAAAGTTCTGTGAATTGTATTTTGTATTCTTTCATGCAAAAATTTATTGTTCATGAGAGCCGTTATCAATAAAGATTCCTGTACCCGAATGATGTAAATATTACCTTAAAAATATGATCTTTGACAACGATTTTTGAGAATTTTAAATCATATTTTGATTATTGAGACAAAAGATAATTGTATAAATCAGTTATTTTTTCCATTAGCTTTTGATAAAGGGTCGAAATTATGTTTTATTTACAATGATAAACGTTCCCAATCATATTTTTTTATGTTTCAACATATTGAGAACAAAATAGAAAATAATTATTCTAAATATTGTTAAAATCTTAAGAATATTCAACAAATTTTAACACAAGGAACGAGTACTATTTTTATGTCACATTGTTTTTAAGTTTAAAAATGACTAATATTTAGATACGTTTCTCTCCTAGGTCTTTTTAAATATGACATTACCATGTATTGGATATCCTGTCCATGTTAACCGTAGCTTTTTTATTTAAGTTTATGTTAATTAACGAAATTTAATGTTTTTACAAACTTTAAGTCATCTTTATTACCTATCGAATCTATCAATCACCCTAATCATAATAGTTTATGGTGAATGATAATATTTATAATTTAAACTATTAAGTTTGATATCTATGTTTTCCCAAGCTTGCGAAAATTCAAACTTTTAAATATTTTTATTTTAAATTATATTCTAAAATAAACTAAGTGATCATATTTAATGAAGTATCTTTGATATGTTAAAATCGGCACTTTACCGTGGAACATGATATAAAAATTTTCGGACGAGATTCATTTATAGAATCATAATCTGTGCGAAAACCTGCAATATTTAACCATTTTATGAGACAAGCCTATAGTTGATAATATGAAGATTGAATTCAACCAAGATGTTGTAAAAATGACTTTTATCATTCATACCGTGTGGTTGTCATTCCAGCTCTGTTAAAAAGTAGTTTTTGATGGATAGAGAAATCTTTCTTGTTGTTAGATAATCTATCTGAATAAAAAATAATTTTTTCATTGAATTAATAAAACTTGAAGAACGCCAAAATCGTTCTTTATTCGCTATTTTGCAAATTCTTAGACGGAGAAATCGTGCCAGAAACGCCTCAAGATTTAAATTTTTGACAAAGAAAGCCCTTAAAATCTGTGTGACTAAAGTCTCATAAAACGACTACAGAGATTTTTCTGAACCAATGAACATTAACTAACTAATTGGAAGTGTCTTAACAGTGTTTCTGCTTTTGGATCACGTATTTTGGATTACGATGGATGACAATTAGCAAATATCCACAGGTTTAAAGCCATCTAGATATTAAAAAATCAAATCTACCTTTAATTTGAGACAAGTTAGATAAATAAGAAAATGAAAAAGCTACATGCAAAATATGTATTCAAGCGTCCTAGATCTCAAAAGCTTTAAAATTATGAGATGTTACAATGCTATAAAAATTTAAATGGTCATAAAATAAAGCTTGGCGAGAAATTTAGCAGAGCGAGTTACTCTTCTGATTAATTAAAGCAAAGAAATCATGTTACATATTCCAAAAAATGGTAACTTATAATTCTTATCCGTGCGCTTAATAAACGAAAATAATGTCCGAGTTGTTGATTTTCATGATAAAAATTCTGTCTCTGTATAACTTCCAAACAAACACCTCAATATCTTAGGTGTAGTTGATACGATAGTATGTCTATGCTTATAAAAATAGACAATTTTCAACAAAAATAGTTTATAGAACGTCATAGATGAGCCTTTCCCCATGCAATGAAGAATTTTAAAATTTCAATATTAACATGTTATACTTCATTTCACCATCAGAGATCCTAATTTTTGGTGATCATTTCAAATTTAAAACAAACAAGTGTAGAATAGAATTTTTAAAGTAATTCATTTAATTCAATTCATATTTAAATTTATATTTGGGCCAAAAACATACCTTAATTCTTGACTCGTGGTGCTTTACGTGTTTCATCAAACTACAACCTTACTAACATACCAGTTGAATTCTTGAATGTACTAATTGACATATTTGTTTTTAATTTATATTATCGCCTTAATCTTCAAAAATTTTGACTTTATTCATACGTGCAAACATTTTATCAAATCAAATACACCTATTAAAACAAATCTATTCCTCGTTTCGGTAAAATTTAGTGACGCATGAACAAAATAACATGAATAAATATTTGTCTATAGAATAATATGTCAAGGCGTTAGCTCTTTGTTTCAACCAGTTATCCTTTAAGAATAAATATCTTCAGCTTTTCGAATCTGTAAAGATTAAAGGTAATTTAAACTCCGAACTTCTAAGAGACAAGTATAGTCAATGTTATGACACAATATTCGAACTTATACAAGGTATTTTTCAATTATGGAGTTGAAATCAAGCTACTGTCTAGCAAATACAGATGAAAGTTTATTGTTCAATGATGCTTTCTGAATTTGATCTTGTTATATAACGTACCTCTTTAACGAAATATCAAATCTCGAAAATTAACCCAAATCTTTCCAACAGACAATGAGTAAATATAACATGAAATCGAGTGTATCTTATTTAATTTTCAAGATTTTTTATTTATGTTAATTAAATTAAAAACATAATTCTTAACTCGATATAATCCAAAAAATCTTTGAATATAATATTAAATAGAATGAAAAAAACAAGTCTATTCTGTTTTGCAATAAATATCATTTTATAAATCTTCAATTTCTAAATACTCTACATGACAAAATACATGATAAATGGAAGCGATCTTTAACTTGATTAAAACATAACAATTCCTAAAATTATCAATTTTAGGTCCATGTAATTTTTCACATACTTTATGAAAGTTCCCTCACATTGAAGAATCTTAAAATATATTTTGAGATGAGTGCCATATAAAATTTAGATGACAGATAAAAATATCATTGACAAATTTTATCGTTAATTAACCAATATCGAGATTACGGAAATATTCAGTTCATTTAAAATTTCAACCTATCTTTTCACGCAATGTCTTCCTTTCTAGGAAAAATACCAATCGTACTGGCTTTCCGATAGAGCCTGCAAGCTAGCTTAAAATTAGACGCCGAGAAAATACTTCATTAATAGATATCTTTGGTGAAGAGTTTATTGTGATTGAAAAGTTCAGACTACCTGTTTGGATAAATATTAATATTGTCAAAGGATAACAGTACCTTTAACTTAATAAAACCATGAATACTTCAGAGGTAAGGAAGCTATCTGCGTTTTAGAAATTTGTTAATATAAATAAAATTAAATTGATCACGGAAAGATACATAATCTCAGATCAATAATTTCAATCACTATATATCGTGCATTTTAAGCCCGTTGTCAATAAAATAGCCATTTTAAACATAATTCGTGTATGATGACAAATAGTTACGTCTTTAAGTGAGAAATAACTAAAAAGTAAATTTTCTCAAATTAATTTGTAAGAAAAGTTAACCTTCCAATTTTATCAGGCCATTTAAAGTTTTTCAGTTTTATAAAGGCGTGTTAAGGTATATACAAAACATATCACTACTTTAACATAAAAATTCGTCTCAGAGAATATTATCATGGTATTTTTAACTGTATTGAGAAATGCGAAAACTGTTATATCAATAACTGTAACACCTTTTCTCATCATACTTATTGGATGTTGTGAGAAGTTTACCAAAATTTAACATATCTTCTCAGATTAAAGAGCATCAAAACAAATACATTATCTTTGCCACACAAGCAGTCAGTAAATATGTAGAGATATAATTCGATTTCTCAAAACTGTTTAGAAAGCTAAGACTTTTATGTAAACTCGCATTATATTGATATAATGTCCAATGTTATATAATTGAGGAAAAAGTAACACTGGTTGAGTCTATTCTGCTTGATGAACTTTTGTACCATTTCTGGAATCTTCAAAACTGGGGAATTGGCAATCGTCCAAAGGTAAAGTTAAAGACGAAAGTTCACACATGACTATAAAAGAAGCAATCGATCAGTATGTTAATGGTTAGAATGGAGATTGAAACGAATTCATCCATGTAGTTATTTGTTTTATACTAAGAAAAGAAATTTCATCGTATGGTTATATTCTTTGTCTGTTAGCTCATGGCAAGGAGATTAAGGATCCATATCAAATGAAAAACGTCAGTCATGTAGAAATTTTCAACGATCAAATCTATTTTAAATATTTATCCAAACAAAAATTTATTTCATTTTAAACGCAGCTTGGCTGTAAATAATGCTACATCCATGACCTATTGAGACATTAGAATCAGCGACAAAGTTTTTATTTGATTGGTGGTAAAGTTAGTTTTCATAACAATTAATCTTACAAGTCATTTAAAAGAATCGGTGTTCTTTTTAAGTTAAATCTGAAGATAATTCAAACAATTTAGTTTACGATAATTTAACTCTTAATTTTTTTAAAAAATAAAATACAATTTTCTGTAAGAAAAAATACAATGAAGAAGTAACCAAAAATATCTTTTAAACTTAAAAAATCAAGCAATTAAAAATATGAAAAATAAATCAGACAGATTACTTGATAACTTCGATACGAATAAGGGGAATTTCGAATGACTTATAATAAGATGTATCTCCTATGGGAGATTTGGATGTTAAAATATCTATAAAATTTGGAAAAGAAAATGGGATCTTCAAAATCAAGTGAAAAGAGAATTCGAGATGATCAAACTCAGAAATCGTAAGAAACTACATCGAATACATTAGAAGTTAGATGTTCAGAAAAACTTAAAATTTTAGATAAATCCCCAAAATGATGATCTGAAAGTTTACGACAAAAAAATTTTTCGTGGTGGAGAATTTTCTCGATAATTAATAATCTATCTTTTTCCTTTTGTTGAAAAGCCAAACAAATTCATTAGATTTTAAAATCGAAATATAAAACACATCTGCGCATTTTAAAGATGAGGCTAAATTTATTATATATTCAAATATTTTAAATATATTTCACAAGTTTCTTACTTATCAAATATATTTCATTTGTATTTAAAAACTATAAAAAATTTTATTTTTATTTTTATCAAATGATGAGACTTCTAGATTTGAACTTTTAAGCGCAAAACTAAGAGAGATTATATACATTGTATAAGTTATTTATAAAAATTGACAAACTTTAATCATATTTCTTTATGTGATGCCACTATCATGATACAGTAAGTTTCAACTACAATTAAATATAAAAATTTTCATGTTTAATTACATATCTTCCAATATCCATCAGATGAAACATTAAATCTTTATTCGCCACAAACAATCAAAATCTAATTTTTTTCAATAATATATATCAGGAATAGATCAAACATTAAAATTTATATTTCACATATAAATATTTTTAAACATTTTTGAGCTGTTCAAAAGTTTTAAATTTAATCTTTTAAAATATTTTGAAGAGAAAAATTTCCCTTCAATTAAGTGAGTTTATTTCTTCAGTAATTGTTTGTTTAACCCCAAAAGCAGTTTCTTTGTTATCATATTGAAATCTTAACTATATCTTTTTCTTTTCATCCTTAATTGGTAATTGTGTTTTGATAGTTTCTTTTTAATTTTATGATACAATCGAATTATTTTTTTATTAAATTTTAAATCTAAGTTAAATTAGCTGTTTTTTATGTCTGAATTTAAGTATTCATACTTCTGCTCATATCTGAAACACAGCCAGAATCATCTGCGTTGAATGTTAAAAATTGTTTAAAGTTAAGGAATTTGCCAATGAGTAATGAACATTTTTACAAACACAAATAAAAATGGAAATAGATTTCTAAGTCACCAAAATATATACTACTATCAAATGTAAACAGAAAAGGTAAAATCAGTTATTTCCAATATGTGTAATACACTACTCAACAAGCGAGATGATTTTCTAAATTCATGGAATTATTTTATGTCAATAAAATTCTATTCCGGCTTAAATGTACAGTCAATTTCGAATTTCAAAACATTATCTAATGATTGTCTTGTATTTATTTTTAAAGAAAAAGTTAAAGTGTTTGAAAGTTTTAAAATTCTTTATTTTTTTGAATGTATCAAAAGAAATATTGGAAAAATCATATCGGTTTAAAAATTAGCCAGTCGAAAGTGAGAAATCAATGCAAGTAAAAATTTTAAATCACTTTGTCGTTGAATCATGAATTTAGATGGCAACAACATATGTAAAAAATAATCGCTAAGAACAGCAGTATTGATAAATAAAATGATAAATTTTCAAGGTATTTTTCAAAACTTTTCTTTTTATTTCTCAAGATAAAATCATTTTTTAGTTCTTCAATTGTTTACTGAAAAATAAAAATTGATTGACTGTTTTATGTTTCGGATTTTCACATTTCTTCCTTGATGTCAACATATTTGAAAATTTTTAAACTTATTTTATTTGAAACTTTAGATTGCTATTCGATTAAAATAAGTTCATTTTGTATCTCTGTTTAAACTGCTAATAATAACAAAAAGAGAAAATATGATTTTTTGAATTTAAATAAAATTTATAATATTATTTTCTGGGTGATTTTTGCGTAATTTAATTGTTCATTATATAAGTGATATCCACACTAAAATAACTCGTATTAACAAATGAGAATATTTAAAAAATATAAATAAGATACAAAAATGTTTTAAACAATAAAAAAATATTTTCTTGAATCATTTTTTCGCTTTGATTTTTTTATTTTGAAACTATTAAAATCTTCTTTAATAGTGTAGATACGCCAAATAAAATATTTTTCAAACATAAATTTTGAAACTCAAAGTTGTTATTCTTATATTTAGTTAAAATTTTGTTTTCTTTTAAAATATAAGTTGTAAATTACTCTTATTTAAAAAATAAATAGAAATGTACTTTAAAGGAATCATATGTATATTTTTGATTTTAGCAGGTAAAGTTAATTCGGGAATTTGAGATTTGTTTTCGAATTTGTGAAAAACTTAAGTTTGTGAGAATAGGAAACAGCTTTGATTTTGAAATTTATACAGTCATTTACACAGATAAGTGAGAGTCGCGTGTATTTTTTACAATTTAAATCTGTTTTTTCAAAACACATTTGATAATTACATATGATTCCAAACTTGATAAGAACTCATCTTATAATAATTACTGCTTTGCACGAATAATTCTTCTGTCATTGATAAAGAAGATTAAAAATTATATCTACTTGACATTTGTAGATTATAGGGAGAATTTTAATAAGAACATCAATACCCTAAATATGAAAAGTTATTTACATGATAAGAATCTATTTTATTTTTAAATATTTCAACATTTGTAAGATAATGGATACATATACCTAATTATCGTTTTAAGGATATAAAATTCTGTTTATCGTACGAAAAGTACTGCAAAAATAGGATAAATCAGCAAATTTAATTCAGACTAATTATTTTTATAATGATCCGGAAATATTTTATTTTTCGGGTCTTCAACCAATAATCTTTTATGAAGCTAAACAGCATGGCATTAAAACACGCTATATCTTGATTTTATTTATCTAATTGAAGATTTTTAGATATCATAGTCCAATTAAATACAATTTAATATTTTAGCATTCAAAATTATGAGTTGCAATTGCGTAACTTCATCGATTTTGCACAGTTCGAACGCAAAACAGTGAAATTGGTTTTATGTTTGAAACAAATTCTCGCATCTCAAAAAACATAATTAATATATAGTAAGAGATATTTAAAGATTAATAATCGTATAACAGGAGTGTGTTCTGATCATAAGATTTTCTCAACCTTGTTATTGATCGATAATAAATATTTGATAACCTCGTAAATAAAAGGTATATGATTATTTATTAAACACTCATCGTTTCAAGAATTTTGATCACTCTTTTAATAATTTATGGTATAGAATTCGAATAAATTTCACAGTGATTCTTGAACTGTTTTTATATCAATCATTTACATTTATGTTACATTTTTCACCGAAATCGACTCTAAAATAAATGTAAATGAGTTTATATTATATTATAAGAATAAAATATTTAAAAATTGATCGGGTTTTTTGAGATTTTGTTATCAGAAAGGAAATGAGAGCATCTTTCCACATTTCAAGTTATAAGAGTTCATGGCTAGTCTCTTAAAAATTGAATACCTCAATGTTGATTTATTATGTTTGTAAAAAGAGTACAATTTCAAATGAGTCTTAACCATTGAGTATTCTGATAAAATCAATTTTTAAAGTTAAAAATTGACCTAGTTGTGCCAAATAATCAAAGTTCCATTGAATGGTAGACATACACATAAGAATTCCGTGACAAGTGTATGTTTTAGTTTAAATCCTTTGACTAAAAAAAAAAATAACCTTTAATCTCATTATATTTGACAGCTTCTAAGCTTGAGTGTAATCGACCTATTGTACCTGTTTCTCCGTATAACGATAATGGTTTATCTACCTTAGCTAAAATTATTTTGTTCAATTTCCAAAGTGAATTTTGATAAATCATGAGCGTCAAAATTTGTGACATTTTTAAAAATGAATTCGCGTAAAATGGATATATTTTTTTTATACAATCAAGAACCAAAATTTTGGGGATTCTTAAAAAGAAAGTTTATGTTTTACGTATACATTTGAGAAGAACAATGTTTACTAGGTTCCGATCTTCATCGGTTTACACCCTTTCTTGTGTAGACATAAGGTGTCATGGGAGTGTGGGACTCTCGCGCAATTAAATCTCTTCCCTCAAATCGCCCTCTAAAGCAACAGTATCTTTTGAGAATTTGTTCTCTCATTAAAATGTTTAAATTAAAAGCAAAATAGTTTGAATGTTTTTTGTATTTCGATGAATGTTCAAATTACGTTTCAGAGTAATATAAATTAACAAACTTTATCACAGCCCACAATCTAATGTTTTCGATCAGAGCAATATGTCATTTTCATAACTCTCAAAGAAAGAATGTGAAGATGAATTTAACCCACCATTCCTCAAGAAATGATCTCTTTAAAAACTGAATTGAGGTCATCAACCTAAAAAGTGTTTACGACAGATTTGAGCAATGTTATCAAAAATAATACACTGATGAAATTTTTAGATCCAAAATTCTGAGATTCAACTTAATATATTTTTATAACAATAAACATCGAAAGTTTAAATCCAATTGTATTTGTATATTATGCTTGTCTGGAAAAGAAAATTTAACCTGAAGTTTATTTTAAAGAATATTAATTTTTAAATGCGTTACTCTTAAACAGAGTTCAGCGTAAATATTATGTGAAATAAAATTTAGAAGCTAATATTCATAAAACGTGATCTGAAAAATTTCTCAAAGTTAGCGAAGTAAAAAATCTTTCTAGAAACGCTTAATACAGACGCTCGAGTTGAGTTATCGTTTCACTTAAGTTCGATTATAAAGATATAAAACCGAATTAGATCGGATATATGGAGATAGTTTGTTCAATAACACAACACACTACAATTTACAAAGTTTAATCTTCTTTGAGAGAGAAAAATAGCTTGTTTATTCAATCATATTTATAAAAATATGACAATTTGATAAAATGAATCATCTTAAAGTTGGTAAATTGAACAATATTTTGGAAGAAGGCATAAGAATAGAATTTACAGGGTGCTAAAAATGATTAACGAATACAACTATGCTCAAGACATTGTTATAAATGAAAGTAAAAATTAAGGTGATAATCTTAAAATTCGAAACAAGTGGGAAAGAAAAACCTTTATGTTTATGTAACATTACAATAGAGGGTTTCACTGAAAGGGGCCAACGAAAAACAAAATTTCAAGGCAATACATAAGTATTTAGATATGAATTGAAATTAGACTTACTTTGTGAACCCAGTACAACTCGAATTGTTATTTAAATTAGAACTAAAATCAAAATATATTTTCAAATTTTATAAATAGATTTATAAAATTTTAAAATCCAATTTTTATTTATGGGAATATAGTGTTAAGTTAAAATTTTTCTGCAAAGCTTATCGTAAACATATTATTAAGATCATTGCACTATGTGATTCTAGATATTAAGCATTTACAGATTTTTGAGGGGTTCTATCAATTTTTCTGTACGTGGGATATTTAAAACGCATATGACATGTCAGTTCTAAAATCTTAATAAAGTTAAAAATATTTTTATATCCATTGTTTCAAAGTTATCTTTTAAATGAGATCTAAACATCAAACTGTTCAAGGTATCCTTCAGAGAAAAGAAGAAACCGAACTCATAACAAGAATATGATATAAATTTTACTGTTTTTACTGACTGGCCACGTTAAGGAAACTATATTCTGGTGTTTTTGACCCTAAAAATAGAAAAATTCTGATTTTGAACTTTCTAATATTAAATTGATAACAACGTAAATTTGTCCACTTTGTATAATTTCAAAATTTATCAAAAATTAAAGCAGTTAAAAATTTATTTTATTCTGATGCCTTTCGGAAACAATGATATTTTCAATGTTTTTGGTAGAAAACGATGCGTTAAAATATTAAATAATTTCAACCAGTTTTTTTCAATCCATCAATTTTGAATTATTCGATCGTCGTTGTAATTTTTACAATTGTGTTATCGATCTTATTTTTCATAAATGTTTGTGTATTATATATTAGGAAGAGGACAAAAAAAATTGGCTAATATTCATACGTATTGACTGCTTTGTAAATCTTTTAAAAGAAATAATACTGATTATCATCTCAATTTTTTTCATTTACATTTTTATCCCAAAGTTTATTTAAATTTATCAATTACTCTAGTTTATCTTGTCGTTAATTTACAAATCAGGAGTCATACATTTTATATTGATATCTGAATACACATTTTTATATAAATCATGTAGATTAAATGAGTGAAAGTTGCTTTTTAAAAATAAATATACATTTTTAAAAAAACACCAAAATATATTCTAAAAATTTTCTCTATCATGTTACATGATAAAATATATTACTTTCATCACCTCACTTTCTTGTGCTCTCTTTTATGTGATTTTAAAGCTAATATTTTTGTGAAAAATTATTTCATCTTGAATAATCATATTAAACTTCTAACATTTATGCAGTTTAAAAACCACTGATCTTCCAATAAGTCAAGCATGTGCATAAATTAATCATATAAACTGTTTCTTACAATGGTCTAATATAGTAAATGGTGAAATCATAAAGTTATCAGCTTAAAACAGTTCTATATGTGAGCCTAATGTTCAAGATTTTGCTCTTTCAAATATTTTTGACATATCTCATTTGCAAAAAACATTTGAATTCTTTTTTGTTAAAATTCATGATGAAACCAAGTTATTTTTGATTCCATCTACGAGGTATAAGGAAAAAATAAAATATTATTTCATAAAAAATCAACAAGATTTTTAATTTCACTTGATTGAAAGAGAACTAAGTTTAAATTTAAACATAAAACTGTCATTATTTTCTCCCACATTCCCATTTTAAAAATATTTAAATTCTTAAATATAAATTGTGTTTCCTATTTATGATTTATAAAACATTGCAAAAATAATTTTATCTGGTTTAACTAGGAATAAAGGTGACAAATTACAAAAAAATTTGAATATCTTAATGTTATTGATGACAATGTATAAAATAGTGGCCAGTGAACATATGTCTTCACAATTAAGATCCAACTAGTTAAGTTTAGATAATAAATAAATTTCAAATATATGCTATGAAAAATAAAAACCAGATTACATTTCAAGAGTCTCTTAAATAAAATTTCAACCTCTTCAACAACTTTGTGAAAATTATAAATTTCACAAAATTCAGAAATCTCGAATACGATTATTTTTATAATTTTATTTATTTAAATAGATTCTCAACCAAGGCCGGATTAACCATTAGGGCAACTGGTCACGTGCCCAGGAGCACAGGACATCTAAGGGGCCCTGGCAACCATCAATTAGGTTATGTTAGAATAAGTCACATAAACGCAGTAGGCTACTCACTTTCCTAATTATATGCAGATTTTTGCAACCCGTTTAAAATATTATGTCAAATCACGTCAAAAACAGTGTCTGTAGCTTCCTGCGCAGCGAGCGAGGTGTCACGTGACTTGACACTCAGAAATTTGAAATCCGTGGGAAGATGGAGAAGCAATTAAGCGGGAGCGCTAAAAGAAAATTAAAAAGAGAAAAGGAATTGAAATTAGTCGACAGTTTGAAACATATTCCAAAAATAGCCAAATTTTTTACTTCAAATCAGTTATCTCTGAGTAAAGGCATCGACAATGATGGTAACACTGAAATCCATCCGTCACCTGTGGCCGTGGAGACAGCTAACGTTAACCTAAGTGCTAGCTGTCAGGCTACCAGCAGTGTGGGAGCTAATTGTGAGACACTGAACAACAACAGCCAGGAGCAAAAGGACGACGAGCATGAACAGCCTCTTCATCACAACAAAAACGCAAGTCCAAATGAAAAAGCCGAGACATTCAGCAGCCCCAGCACCGGCCGCACCTTCACACTCGTCAGACCCGGCCCTATGGGGAGCCCTTACAGAGACGCTGAGGGAGGAAGCGATCCACAGAGGGCCCGTCGCTTTCCATAACCGTGCTGCCAGGTACCCAGCATCAGTCAGGGAGTCTGGGCTTGGGTGTCGAACCCGCTCACTCACTAATGACCTACTGAATTGCCGTCTTCAAAACAACGAAATCGTACCAAGGGAATGGCTGCTATATTCACCATCTACTGGCTCTGTTTATTGCCATGCCTGCAAAATCCTGTCACCCCAAAGCCGACAACATGCCTTCATCAGTTGATTTAGTGATTGGAAACACTCTGAGAGAATTGGGGATCATGAAACAAGTTTGGAACATTGACAGAATATGTTGAACTTAATGCAGAGATCCCAAGTAGTTTGCAGAGTGTATGCTGCACTTGTTCGGCAATGTTACGCAAAACAACGGTACTGGACAGAGGTACTCAGGCGAGTGGTTACTGTCATCTAGTTTTTGGCGGCAAGGGTGGCAGCTTTTAGAGGGGACAACGAACTGTTGGGCTCTGTGCATAACGAGAATTATCTCGGAATATTGGAGCTTATTGCACATTTTGACCCATTTATGAAAGACCACCTTGTGAAGCATGGCAACAAGGAAAAGGTAAGCCCTCATATCTCTCCTCCACTGTGTGTGATGAGTTTATTGCATTAATGGGTGACAAAACAAAGCAAGTTATTGCCGATGAAATTAAGCAGGCAAAATATTTCTCTGTTGTGGTCGATTCCACCCCAGATCTTGCGCGTGTTGATCAGCTGACCTTTGTATTCCGATTTGTTAATTCAAGTGGAAAAGTGGTTGAAAGGTTCATAGGATTTGAGCCCATACACAGCCATACAGGACTTAGTTTAGCTGAATCCGTCATTGGCATGGTGCGAAACCTTGGACTTGACTTGGCAAACTGTCGTGGGCAAAGTTATGATAATGCTAGCAACATGTCTGGCAAGTACAACGGACTCCAAGCTCAGTTAAAAAAAGAAAACCCACTGATCCACTATACACCGTGTGCAGCCCACTCTTTAAATCTTGTGGGTATTAATACTATAGAAGACTGTTGTGCAGATGTCATCTCTTTTTTTGATCTTCTACAGTCTCTGTATACATTTAGCAGTGCTTCAACCCATCGCTGGAATATAGTTTTCAAAAACAGTGACTTTAACATTAGCCATACGTTAAAATTCCTCTGCGGTACCAGGTGGAGCTGTAGAGCAGACTCAACGAAAGCTCTATGCAGAAATTATAGAGCAATTAGAGATTCATTGGCTAAAATAGCATCGGACTGTGATGAAAAGAGCCAAACCAAACGCGAGGCCTCTGCGCTGGTTGATAAACTTGATACACTTGAGAGTGCGATGTTGACCATTTTGTGGGACAGAATATTGGGAAGATTTAAAGCGACCAGTGACAAACTTCAAAAAAGTGACATCGATTTAGCAACTGCTGTGCGGCTTTTATAGTCACTCCTCTGCTATGTTGGCACGTTACGAGACCAGTTTGAGGATCTGGAAGAATCAGCACGATCTGTCAGTACTGCACAGGACTATCAGTATGACATTTCACGTAGGAGGAAAAGAAAGAGATTTGCTGACGAGAGTGAAGACAATGAGGAGGTCGTCTTTACTAATGGCAGTATAAGATTCAAAGTTGAAACATGTAATGTAATTATCGACAAACTCACTTCTTGTCTATCAAAACGGATCGGTGCTTACACAGATGTGTGTGAGCTATTTGGAGTTTTATTTGACAGAGACTGTGATGAATGTGATGTGCGCGAACGGGCTGCGAGGCTTAGTTCCACTTATCTGACGGATCTAGATGCGTCCCTAGCAGACGAACTCATGCAGTTCACTCACTTTGTGCCGAGAGACACTTCCCCTGCTCAGTTGTTGCAAATTCTGGAAACAAATGGCCTTAAGACAACATTTCCAAATGTATATGTTGCACTCAAAATGTTCTTAACACTGCCTGTCTCTAACTGTGAGGGTGAGAGGTCCTTTTCTGTTCTAAAACGAGTTAAAAATGTGTTAAGGACCACAATGTCACAGACAAGACTGTCTGCACTGTCTTTGCTGGCCATAGAACATGAAGTTGTTGAAGGTTTGGATTTTGATGATATTGTGCACCAGTTTGCATATTTAAAGTCTAGAAGGAAGGCCACTGAAAAATTAATCTTTGATAGTATTAAATGTTTTGAGTTTACACATGGTTTATTTTTATGTTAAGGCCAGTGTCTTAGGGAAGATATACGGGTTAGATATATGAATGTAGGCATATATTAAAGTCAAAAAGGCCAAAGTGTTAGGCTCACTTGTTAAAACAATATTACATATTTATTGTGAAACGAATGAGTACAAATTCAAGAAGGCCAGTTAATTAGGCTCACCAGTTAAAATAATATAAAAGATAAGAATTAATATGTGTTAATGTGTTTAATGTCTTCAATTCACAAGTTTGTGTGTTTATGAGTTCAGTCTTAAAGGAGGCCAGTTGTAAGGCCCATTGTTAAAATAAAATTATAAGAATATAATTTAGTAGTAGTGCATCAACATCAAATGTTGATATAGTTGATTGTGAAACAATAAACATGAGTTTGACTTTAAACTACATGTAACAGTGTAATGGTTTACTTTCATGCAATACACACTAATGGCCTGCTTCATAATTTCACATTGTAGCATTCTAGAAATAATTTTTGTTCTAATTCTAATTATAAAAAGTTATGTTAAACATTGGTGCATCTGTTCTGTCTCTTAAATGCACTTTAAGCTGAGGCTATTACATACATCAGCATAAGCCATGCATAAGCCTGATTGTTAGTATAGAAGTATAGGCTATATGCTCTTGGTGATAGCGACTTTGATATTGTTGCTTTGGTGCAGGGGCAGGCGGGCCCTTGAGTCTTGTTGCCCAAGGCACAGGAAATTAATAATCCGGCCCTGTTCTCAATCACTATTATTCAACCATTTTAAATATTTATATTGAATTTAAGTCTCCAGAATTTAGGTTATTATTCTGATAAATATCGACAGAAATGAACAAAAACAGAAAGCAAATTTTGAGTCGTTAAAAATTCTTTTTAAGATTGATTTTTTCATATTTTTTGTTAGCAAGATTATAAATAATAATTATGATAGATTTAGGAGAAAATTTTGACTTTCAAAGATAACTTTTTAATTTTCTAAAACTATAATCTCTTTTTTCTTTATCACAATGATTTAATAATCAACAGTTTTTTTTCTCTTGAGCAGGCCAAATAGTTCAATCTTGTAAACTAAATCATGAATTAAAAAAATTTTATAATAAATACTACTTAACAAAAAATATCTCTTTTATTCGGTACACAATTTATTTGAAAGTGTTTACATAAGTGAAAATTAACATAAAAATACAAAAGTTAAACGTTTTAAATGTTGCAATGTTATTTTTACCCATAGTATAGATGTAAGATCAAATTTATAATTTATCAAAGTCGAGATAGATCTATACGCATCTTTTTTGAGTCATGATATGTGGAAATATAATCGACAAAAAATGTGAGAAAAAGTTTAATGTATGTAGCTTTTGGGTATTAAAACTTGACTGGCATTCGTGTCAATATCTTTAATTTAAAAACAGCTGTTTATAAACTATTTTGATTGAAAAACACGTTGCCAGTTTGAATGTCAATTTTTAAACATTTTCGATGCTGGAATTTTCATTGAGTTAATAAAGTACCTGATACATCAATAAATATACTTTTCTGCAACAACTTAAATTACAATAATAAATATAAAGTTAAATTTTTTAATCATTCTATGTGAAAATTTTAAATTTAAATCATGCATTTTTTCCCGATAATCATGAAAGTCTTAATATATTTTTAATCAACACACGTATCGATGAAATTTTATTTTTTTCAAAGAAAACAAAAATCAAATGCTTTAAAAATATCAAATCTAAGTGTAAATTTTAAATCGATCTCGTTTAACTCTTTTTGATTAGATATGGGAGTATATAACTTGATATTTCGATTTCTGAATCAAAAATATTCCTCAACGATTTTCTTTGAACCATATCTAAAAAGAATAAATATTTAAAGAGCATTCTCTAAAAAAATCCGTGATCAAATTTTTTACCACATTCCAAATTAGATTCAACCACCGTAAATAAATTTTAGAATCAAAAGAGAATTTTATCGCTTAATTACATATTTTATGCATAAATTTAAATGGATTTGGCTCAGTAAACAAAATTGATCCTTTTAATTTGACAAATTCATTCTGTTCTTTTTAAAATCATTCTTGGTTGAGAGGATTTTATGAAGTAAATTATCAAAATCCCATTCAAATTCAGTTTATTTGATTCACCCTGAGCAATTATATTTTTGGCAAATTAGATATAAAAGTTTTTTTGCAACTAGTATGAACAAATTTTTTAAAATTTTATAAAATACAAAAAAGATGGTAGGAAATTATATTTTGGTTCTACTTATTGATGTGACATAAATTTACATCATAAGAAAAGTAAAATTTATTCGACGTGTTCTTTTCACGGACATGTATCAAATATTCAAACATAATTACAAATTCAAAGAAATTTATTTTTAAAATTCTATACAATTTCATTCAACTGTTTTCTGATGTTATTATGTTCAATATTCGATCAATGAAATATAATTTCTCTCGAAATCATTGCAATTCAGATATTTTCGAATGTATAAATAACGTTAAACTATCAAGATTTTATGTAGAATATGAACTTGTTATTTAACACTCGATAATTAATAATTTCAAATAGCTTTAAATTATATCATTAAGCAGGTAGAGTTTTAAATTGTATCATGATGTTTCCTTATGCTCTGAATTGATACTTTTTCCAAAGTAGTGAAAGACCTTAAATAAATAAATATAAATAACATTTTCTAAACTGGACTGTCTTATTGAAAACTCTAATTTTGGCTGCGTATTCTTTAAATTTATTAATAATTTCAATAGAAAGTGCAACTTTTCGAATTTAATAGGAATATTAATCTTCATGCAAGGAATAAATTGCTAGATATAATGTAAATAAAATACAATAACTTCGAAATCGGGGAATTCTTCACTGATTATTTTT
Source organism: Neodontobutis hainanensis (assembly GCA_024349245.1). Taxonomy (NCBI): domain Eukaryota; kingdom Metazoa; phylum Chordata; class Actinopteri; order Gobiiformes; family Odontobutidae; genus Neodontobutis; species Neodontobutis hainanensis. The sequence goes on along the minus strand of JALDNG010000470.1, from coordinate 70,324 downwards.
GTTATTTTATCAGTGTGTTCAGGTTGAGTTGTAATGTCGATGATATAACCTATCCCATATCTATGGTTTTAGAATGATTTAACTTGTCTTTTAATTCATTTGGAGATCCGATACACATGATTTTACCCTTGGCCATTAATGCTAATCTTTGGCCGTAAATTTCACACTCTCCCATACTAAAAGTCATTTTCAAAATATAAGAGATGTATAGAATCAAAAAATTAATTTTATCAGAATGTTGAACATAAATGAAAGTATGTCATCAAGTAAATTCAGAAAATATAATATCTCATAAATCTAATCAAACGCACTTTATTTTAACAAAGCTGAACTGTAGAAAAATATTGGGAATCTTACTTGTGAGACGTGAACAAAATAGACTTTCCGAATTTATTCATTTCGTAGATAAATTTCCAAATAACATTCCGAGACGACGGATCAACTCCAGCAGTAGGTTCGTCCAACAAAATAACACTTGGGTCTCCTATTACACTTATTGCACAAGAAAGCTTGCGTCTGTTTCCGAAACTCATGTTTTTGATCAAAGTGTTTCTAAACTTCAATATGTCAAATTCTTTTAGTAATGTTTCTGTGACCTAAGATAATTCATGAAAACTACAGAAGTGACCACATTTGATGAATATCCGTAAAGACTACATAGATACATTATAATTTCTCGTGGAGTCAAATAAAAGTCTAGGTTGTCAGTTTGAGGGCAGTATGTATAAAAGATGCGGTTTTTAACCTTGTTCTTGATTATGTTTCCAGAAGAAACGCTTTCTTGTTTCACGATCATTTTAAAGATTGTTGATTTTCCTGCTCCATTCAAGCCAAGTAAGCCGAAACACTGGTATAACTTTCATAATACCTCATTATTTCTGATTGAAAAGGAAACATTTTTAACAGTATGTATTTTACTGAGAAGAAATTTAGAGCGGTAAAATTTATTAACATTTTTAAGTATCAACTGCCAGTTTTTGTATTTTGTATAATTTAGAACGTACTCCCTCTCTTTAACAACATTCTCGTCCGTATCTTCGTAAGATTTAAAATGAATCGGAAATGATACGAATGGTGTTTGTCGATCAACTACCTTTTTTGATATTTTTAAAATAAATCATAAAAATGAACAAAAAATGCATAACTGTACCAATTATAAGTAAAATCAAGAAATTAAACCAAAATTTTTCAAACTTTATTTCTCAATGAGTGTGAATAAATACCATTTTTATTTCTGTGAATTATATTTTCATGAATTAATCTGAAAAATATTTCATATAAATGATAAAATGGGAACACCCGAAGTATGTATTTCATATACGTATTTTCAACCTTTATATAATTTTAAGTTTACCCAATTTTGAGAATAAATTTCCTTTTCAAAGAACGAGAAAATTGCTGCGGACATGCCTACAATGGAATATAAAATTAAAGACAATCCACTCCTCGGTGTAATTAACGTCAAAATGTAGCATAGCGCAATGACCGAGTATCTAAATTTATCAAATAATATGTTAAGAGTAAAATTGGAAATTTAAGAGTTTGAAATGTCTATTTAAGAATTTTTAATAAAATCAAAAACTACTTGTGTCGATTTGAAAAAATTTTAATTTATTTATTTTACTGAAATGATATAAGTTTACAACCGCGATATTATTTATGAATGGCTGACTCTGAAAAATTTAGATACAAATTATAAAATTTATTTCAATATCGAATTTAATTTTAATGAATTTGTAGAAATATTAAAATTAAACATTTCAAGTTTTTATTTTTATTAAAAGATGACATTGTCCTATATGATAAATTCAACTTCGGGTTTAAATCGAGGTATTTGCGCTTAAATTTATCAAAATAATATATCGTATATAAAGGTACAAGTAACTTTTTGAGGTTAAAATTATAAATTTAATTCTTTTGCAGAATAATTTTTTTGTGATAGCTAAATTATATATTTATATTCTTAAATTTAAACTTTAGTTTTTCAAAATCCATACATAATTAATAAACACGGTTTATGTTTAATTTTTATGTTATTTTACTTGAAATTAATTCGGTTAAAAGTATATTTTTATCACTAAGAGAGTTTGAAAATCTAGTTTAAGGAAAAATAAAAGATTTCCCATTTATGGGAAAAAATGAAAATTTGTAATTGATATTCAAATGGTGCACCTTTAAATGAATAATGTAAATTTAATAAATACCCGAATAAAACATATGCCGAGACAACGATTAAAAAGCATTTAATTCGTAATAGCTCATCAATCTTTGAAATGTATATGATAGAAATACACAAAATCAATGATATTATATACGTTATCTGAAATTAAGTACAGCGGAATACCCAATCTTTGATGAAGAAACTCATCCAATAAATAAATATTTTAACATTTAATGTCAGTTGGGTTTGTCTAAACCCATTTATACTCTCGTTAATTGGATCCCTCAAAAAATTTGAAGTTGCTAATATAGTTGCTACAACCCAAAACATAAGCATATATTTGTATATGTACATTTTCTTGCTAAATATATAACTTTTTGGTTACGCCTCAATTCGAACTTCGGATGATCCAACGCCGATAAAATTAGTCATAATTTCTGAAGATATTTTGATAATTTATACCCTTAACTCTTAAATCAGCTTTTTTATTGACTCTCAAATTTGACTTTAATATCAGATTGTTTATCATGTTTATTGATAGCGGAAGGCCATGTGTCTCCTCTTGCATTAATGTTATCTGATAATTAATGAAAATCTACAAGTGTGTCTCCTGAAATAGGAGTAGCTATGTCTTCTTTAGTAAAGCTAAGTGCAAATAAGCTGCATAAATTTCACTGAATAACCGTTTATAACCATATATGTCTTTAGTGTAAGTTATAAAGTCTTCCATATCACAGTTTCCTACTACTTGTAAATATAAATCTTTTCTTCCATTAGTGATAAATAATGGAAAATTTTTCACCTTTTCTTGGATTAAAGATATTGGTTTGTTTGAGATACTGCATGGGGTTGACATTTTTGAAGCACAATATTGTGTAGCAGAGGGAAAACAGAGAAAATGCTTGAAATCTGGTTCTCTCCAGATTGCTTCGGTACTTAAATATTTAAAACGAAATACTATAACTTTCAATTAATTCCATTAAAATTTTGTTCATTTCCAATTCATTATTTGTTATATCATGTCTAATGGGAACGTAGATTGGAAATAAACTTGAGAAGTTTGTCAGGCTGTTTATCATTTGGAATGGTTGAGGTTTTAAAATCATTTTAAACGTTAATACAGACAAAAGATATAAAATAAAAGGAATGAAGATTTGAACTGTGTAAAAATTAAAATCTCGAAAGTACATTTGAATCTTCGGTTAACTAGAATCAACAAATGATGGAAATTATTTGGAATTTTTGATCGATTACTTAAATTTTGGTTTATTATGTCATAGTTTGTTCCTTCGAAAGATTTATAATTTATATTTTTCCTGAAAAGTGTAGGTAGTTCTTGATCTGAGGTTTCAACTTCTGTTAATAAAGACGACTTATAAATATTAATAAAATCCTATTAAAAACTTTGGCTTTTACTTCTTCCAACGATGAATCATTTAGACTCCATGATTTGATTGAATGCGACTCTTTAATGGTTGAAAGATATTCAAGAAGTTCTCCAAGCGAGTTCGAATCCTTATAATTTGGAGTTATTTTCAACACTAACAATGAATCTGCAATTGTGTAATTGAGAATTTTGTCACATTTTGATTTTAGATTATCAACGAAATCTGTAGTTAAAATATTTTCTGATGTCTTAAGAAATTACAAATTAAAATTTACAAAATATATTTCCAACTTAGTATGTGAACTGTATTTTTTTTTAATTTCATGCAAAGTTCCCTTTCTATCAATTTCCCATATGAAAGAAATAAAATCTCATCCCCAAGATTTTCAGCTTCGTCAATGTGATGTGTGCAAATAAGAATGGTTTTTTCTTTATTTTAAATATATTTACTTTTTTTAAGGGAGAATATTAAATCTTGAACGGTTTTTCTAGATATTGGATCAAGAGCTGCTGTCGGTTCATCCAAAATAAGCAATTTAGGATCACTTATCAAACTCATTCCAATATTTAATTTTCGTTTTTCTCCACCAGACAAATGAAATACTTTTGAATTTCTATGATCATATAAGCCAACATTTTTCATTAACCTTGATAAGATAAAATGTTTTACATTTTTGAATTCATTTCTCCAACGTTAGGATTCATACCCATTAAGATTCGGATGTAAAAGTCAAAAGTTTCATTCACAGTAAGATGAGGAATAAGCACGTTGTGTTGAGGACAATAACCAATAAGATTCTGTCTCTTTCCTTTGTGGCCTAATCGTATGTGCCCAGATTCTGGTTTTACGATACCAAGTATAGTTTTAATAAGAGTCGATTTTCCGGCACCATTCTCACCAAGAAGAGTATAAACCATATTTTCGTAAAGTTTAAGGTTAAAATTACTGAATATATATTGCTTTCTATCGTAGGTCTTTATTATTTAAACTTTTATACCACAAATACATTATCTACATACAATACATAATTGGTATCATCAGATAAATTTTCATCCGTATCAATCAACGGTTTATTAATTCCCTAATGTTCAAAAAAAATCTTCATGTTTTTATTTAAGTTTTATGGAAAATATGTTATCCATTCGATGAGTTTTTTTGATTATTCATCTGAGAGAATTATAAAAACTTTATAAATAAGATAAAGAGAATTTTTGTGAAAATTTGATTTTTAAGAATATGCTTATGAGTTTAGAAAGTTACATCATTTTATATTAAATATTAAAACGAAGTATATATTTTTATGCATCTCTAGGTTAAAATTATCTTAGTGTAAGCAATATAACCATCATTTAAATGTTTAACGCTGAAAATAAAAGAAATTCTAAACTTTTAAAAATGATAAACGGGTTTAATTTCGATAATCGTATATATATCTATTGTATCTTATATTTATTTTTAAATCATAAAAGTAAAATTTTACGTTTTTTTAAAGTAAATTCTATTGTTTTCACATTAAATTAGAGAAATATATGTCTGTTTAAATTTATAATTTAATGAGAAATACTAAATTTTATTCGAGTTATCAGTAAAACGTGTCTATGAATCATAATAAAATATTTTAATGTACATTCTTATAAATTTTTAATTTTTTATTGAGACTATCTCAACGAATATAATCTTATCATAAATTCTTTATATTATCTGTCAAAATATTTATAAATTCACAAAATATTTTCAAAAATGTGACATTATGTTATTTAAAGTTCACAAAGTGTATTTGAATGATGGTGAAACAAAACAGAGAAACTTTTTTAGTATAAATTTTAAAATGAATTTGTTGGTATTTAATCTTCTCTCTGTTTTATTTCAATTAGAAATATTGTAAATAACAAAAATTTAATGTGTGATTGAAACATTTTTTTGTATATCAGAATTATATAAAAATCTCAAACTAATTCTTCTATTTATTTAAAATAATCTGAAAAAATATCTAATTTTATCTATTTTATGGATTTTAATTGTGAAAAGAAAACAAGAATGTTTGTATGATATGTCAGTAATTTTTTATTTTGATCAAATTTTTATCTTAGATATTCAAAGAACTAAATTATTATTAAAACATGAAAATATAATTTTTAATACCGATGAAATCCTTCGTTTTCTGTACTTAAAACGTCTGAATAATCTGATAATATCTGAATTTATGTGAAAATTTTACCAATTTCTTTGACTATATATATTAAGTATTCAATTGAAAGATATAAAAAAGCATCGATATACAACATCAAGAAGTATATGTAAATTGGATAGGCGTCGAATATACCGTAATAAGTTAAAATATTTTTGAAACTCACCCCGATTTTGTAAAAATATTCAGTCATAACAACGAGGTCGAAAATTTTGATGAAAACCGATTGAGTTAATAACAACTGAATTCTTTAAAATGATTACGCTTGTAAAAAGTTCAAAATGGGATCGATTCTGAAAAATAATTAATCTGTCAATTATTGATGGAAGACAGCCTATAAATAAAGCTGCCAAGCCCAATATAATTCCAGCTGCAGGGCTTTTAAAACTAGATGCCACCATGAAAAAAAAACAATTGACAGACACTGTTAACCCAAGGAAAAATAAAAATAAGACTGAATACGTGGTGTATGGTATAATTTCAGTATATTTCAATAAAATAATCACAGGAAAGAACGTTATAAAAGTATAAACCATATCAAATATTCTTACGAGTAGACAATAACCAAATGGACTTATTCCCTTTGTTTTTAAGTCATTTAAAAACATTGAACTTTTTTCATCGACTAACAAGTTATAAATATATGACAAGGATGGGAGCATAGCAACAAGAAATTGAAGTGTAAATAGCTTTGATTTTCTGAGAAATTCTCTTCAAATTAAAAATCCCAAAACCTTGATTGCTGATAACAAAATATCGGAGCATAAGATATGTATTTATTTTTATTTTTAATATTTCCTAATCCAATCGCATTTTTGATAATTATATTATCGATTATATCTTGAACCACAGCTACCGAGTTAGCGAAAAATGTCATCTCTGTACGATTAAAAAATGGTCTAATGTATGAATAAATCATACGTTCTCCAATAATCGAAATCGATTGACACATCAGAAACATGGAACAAAATGCTATACTCGAGCTTTCCATCTGATAACGAGTGGTTAAAATTTAATCCTAATGGTATGTACTTTATAAAATTTTCAAAAAACCTTTTTCTCGAATGAGTAAACATCTGTAACCAAAGTGGTATATATGGGAAAAGGAATTTTAAAAATAAATATCAGATAAAGTGTTGAATAAATTGTCAAGAATAATTTTCGTTGAGGAAAGAATTTTCTAATTGTTATATCATGAAAAACCGATCTTTTATTAATTTCTTCAAGTGAAAGATAGGCGTAAATAATATCATCGATGTTGAAATCGATACAATCAATAATTTTATGAATCTAGTTGTCAAGAAATATTCACTATGAAAAAATATATGTTATAATTTTTCTGGTAGAATTCACTTTGATCGTTTTTGGGCATGAAAGCAACTGCACGCTGTTTCTGTCGAATTAAAAAATCTGTCCAAATTTTTTTTAATCTAACATCAGAAATTTTAAACATTCAGTTACATTCTTGTGACTCCTTTAGAAATAAGGGTGTTAGATCTTGTTCACTTTCCACAATTTCATAGATATCTTGGTTTAAACATATTTAAATAATTGATGGATTGATCCTTTATTTGAAGAAGATTCTTTTGAAGAGCGTGAGCAAATAAAATCATCCATTCAGATGTGCTTTCCATTTCCAGATCATTAAAACGTTGTATAAAATCGTCAAATTTCATTGTTTTGAGAGTTCTATCATAAGAGTAAACGATACCTCCAAAAGTGTTTTGCACGCTGTTAGTAGTTTAACAATCCAATATATCATCTGATGAAAAACTTTTATTACATTTTCATATGCTGAATTTTCTATTTTGTGCTCAAGTTTAATTTTGTTATTTTTCTAGAATTTATATATTATCTAGAAATTAAGTTATATATTCTAAATTAATTGTCAAAAGATAATTTTTATCTTTTTAAAAATTCAAAAATATATTACGCTATGACCTGCTTGTCGTGTGATTTCTTTGACTAAGACATTCCACGTTGTATCTATATTTATAGAATATTACAAGTAGGATTTTCTTTCAAAAAAACTGATGTAAATATAATAGATTTCCAAAAACTAGTGAAAGCATCACCAAAAATCGCAGAGTTTTCTTCGTCATTTAAAGTCCATTCAAAAAATCGAATAAAATCCGGAATCATAAATGATCAATAGTTTAATACTCTGAATCGTAGAAAGAAATTTTATTAAGTTTTTCGCGAAGCAATGCGTCGAAAGATATACATTTAAATCCGTACATAAAATTGCCTAATCCTGTGGAAGGTAGTGATCTCGCATTGAAATATGCATATATTATTTGAAAAATTACCATGTGTCGTTTCATCTGGAGGAAGCTTAATTGCCATGTAGTAAAGAATACCCATCAGTAAGATAGGAAATGCACCTCCAACGATTAAAAATATCTGTCTTATTTATGGCATACATATTTTCGATATTTGACTTTTAGGTACTTTACTAATATGGCCCAAAAGGTGTAAAATATCTTGACAATTTTTTTCATTCTTTGTTTGGCTTAGTTAGTTTTATGTTTTCAAAATAGATTAAAAACTAATGTTCATATTTTGTTTTTTCAAATGTTTGTGCTTTGTCTTATACGAATGGTGAAAAATGCTTTGAAAACTCCATTATTGATGTGAAATAGGAAGTTTGAAATTATTTCTTTATTTTGTGATCATTAATTATATCATTCAAAAAAACCGGAGTTTATTTTATGAAAAAATCATGGAGGGTGATAACATTGTGTTTACTAAAAATAATTCAATGTTTGTATCAGCTAAATTGGTAAATATTTTTCATAAGAGTGAAAATAAATAACTTCCCAAAACCATGAAATTCTTCCATAAAAACATTCATATAAAATGAAATCATTCCATTGTTTCTATCTTCTTACATATTTGGGAAAAAAGCATAAAATATTCAAACTGATAGACCTTTCTAAATTAATGAATATTCATAAGATTATGAAGCTGACTCGAAAGATTTTTTTAATTAGCATGAAAAATTTTTTCTTTTTTTTCTTACTCAAACTGTGAGACTGTGAAAAATAAAAAATCAAACGAATAGGATTTTTTAAAACAACATTATGATAAAACATTTCAACAAATCAAATAAATTTTCTTGAGGCAGCTACACCATTCACATCGAAACTCTTTAACTATGGGGATGAACACATTTTAAGTCTAAGTGTTAAAAATTATTTTAAAGTGATTCTTTATTTGATATTTTTGGTGTAATACCACCTTTGCCATTTTACAAACAAAATTTCATTTAATTTTACATGAGAGATACATTTTGAAAAATTTTAGATCAAGTTAAATTCAATTCTTCCGAATCATCGAGAATAAAAATAATTCAAAACAATCAACATATAATGACATCTTTAGAAAATATAAACAAAATATTCCCAAAGGAGAAACACTATTTCTCAAAATTCTACATTCTTTCACTTTCTTCCCTTTAGAGTTGTTTTGAGTTTTGAAAGCTCCTAAATTAATAAATACTAAATATGAGCGAGAGAATAACAGGTCAGATAAACAAATAATTAGGTACATTTTTAAGAAGCTTTTCAAATATTTAAAATTAATATCATGATTTTTGAATCTGAGCAAAGTTGTAAGAAACGATAGTTGTTTTATAAAATATTTGGTTATTGAGAGTGCGTCACAGTATTATTTCTAAAATTAAAATAAATCCTCAGTTCCTTTAAAGGTTTGAAGTTGATGTTGATGACATGATATTTTAATCTTCAGAAGAGCCAGAATTATATAAAAAAATTATTCATGAATAAGAAAACATAAACTAAACGTGAATGACGGAGTTAAAAGAACTTTGAAAAGTAAAAATAATAATGAGTTTTTGTATTGTTTTATTCGTGTTCAAAATAAAAATCTTCAAGTGAAATTTTCATAAATATTTTTCATTGAAATATTATTTTGCTATATATTCCCTAAATAACAAAAATATCTAAATTAATCAGAAAAAATGAAATACATAAAGTTTTCTACACAATATTGTGGTTATATTTGACATTTCTCTGGTCGCGAAAAAGACAGGGAAATCCATATTTAAATTTTATACCTTAAAACACTATGATAGAGGTCGAAATGTTTAAAATGCGTGTTTCGTATTTTGTAATAAAACACCTTATTTATGTTTAAAAAAACACCGGTTTGAGATTTCATACACAAGCAACCCATCCCTAGAGTCAGAGTAGTGTCTACCTCATATTCATCCACATAAAATTTACATTAAAATTTTCATGGCATTCTAGCTTAAATTAATTTTCATGCATTCTTAACTTTATCTAATTTCTTTGAGATTTTCACATTCATAAACAAAAATATTTAGTCTTATGAGTGCCATTTATGAAACCTTCATTTCTAATTTGTGATAAAATTATTTTATTGCTTTAAAAATCATTATAAAAATAATGTTGAGATAAGAAGAATATTAAGTGATAAAAGAGCGATTTCTTTCAAAATAGTAATTTTTTCGATTTAATTTTTAGCGAACATGTATGATCATTCATTCTAACTTGTTTAAGCTGAGATAAACAGAATCGAGACTGATTTATCTTCATCGGATATCTAAATCGTTAAAATCCACTTATTTTCACTGTTACTTTTTTCGAAAATCAGATAAAATGTTTAAAAAACTACGAATCCTTTTTGAGGTCTATATTTTTATATCAAACAGTGTTAATTTTTTAAATTCTTGTGGTTAATATTTTGAATATTTGATTCCTGAGATCGTCAATTTCATTTTTTTGAGACATGAGTCTCCAATTTGATAACAAATGCTGCTTTATATATAATAAGTCAAATTTTCAGCTTAATCGACAAAACTTAAAAGAATTTATCTAAATTGAAAAGTTCAATTTTACGTGTCTATACGAAGAGTTAATCTGATAATTTTAAAGTTATATCTTAAAAATACTTTTTCGAACATGTATTTACTCAATTTAAATATTTCTCATTCCGTTCGTTTTATTGTGTGAAACAAGGTTTATGTATACCTCAAAGTAGTAATAAAAGAGATAGATATTTTTTCATATATTTCATCAACTTTAGAAGTACAAGTTAAATACTAGTAAATCGGATTGACCATGTCTCCTTGCTGTTTAACACGTTTGCGATTATTAGGAGTAAAATTTATCAACCATAGAAATTATATTTTTTAATACACATAGAATTAGATTTTAATGTAGTGTAGGTTTTGTAAATTAGTGATGGGTGACTTTTATGTGCCATCAAGTAATCTATGGCATTTATGAAGTATTTTATGCAGTAGATTTTGGTGAAAATTGAGTATTCTCAGTGAAAATAATTCAATTTGAATAGATATATTTTGTTTGCAGTTTTTAAATGTTGAATAAGATTCATAATTTTTTGATAGTGTTTAGAATCGAAATATTATCAGTTATTTTTGGTTTAGTTTGGTGAGTTATTCACTTGACCATATCCACGTGATAGTTTATTTCCGCTATGAAATTATAACATTAAATTATTTTTAAATATAAAATTCTATTTTTAATTAAAATGGAATAATATTTTAAGAGAACGAGTGGATATACATTTTTAATGATCCTGTTCATGCGCCGTATATGTTTAGAGATTTTCATATATTAGTCTACCAAGTGTTGGTCGAAACTGATTATATTTGTGAATCACAATGAATCCTCATAAACCCATAGAAAAACGCGTTCATCTTTAAATTAAAATTGTAACAGCGTCTTTGGTAAATCATGATGTGTTGCTAATCTGTTTTGAATTGGCAGAATACCTTGGACTATGTATTTTTAGCTTTGTGCGTTAACTGTATTCACAGAGTTATCCACGTAAGCAGAGATTATAATATGAACGACACCCATCAGAAATAGCGTAGTTATCTACTTCGCTTTTGAGACGAATACTGTTTACGAGGATGAAGTCCATTTCGTATTTCTAGAATTTAACCATAACCTATTTGGTCATTTGAATTTTTATGAAACTCAAAGTAATTATTAATTTTAAACAATTTTAACATTGTTATTTTAACGTGTCTCAATTACACTTTGATATACTTTTTCAATTCGCTTTTAACCTCAAAATTAACATCTAACTTGTGAATATAAACAGATGCAAGTGTCATCGAGTTTGCTTTGAGTGTTCAAACTCGGAATACATTATTTTCGATGGTATTTATTCTCTTATGTGTGCATCAGAAAAATAGTTTGGCCAAAAGGTAAATCGGATTTCAAGAAGAATAAGTCAGTTATAATCGATCTGTTGGTTTTTAATTATCATCTTGGAATCTGAATAATTTTTTAAATTATGACTTTTAAATAAGGGATTTTCCTTTTTTGTTGAATTTAGAACATAAGATTAATCCATAGAATAGATTAAAATAGATTTATGAACTATCTTTCTCTGAAAATATTTTTAAGATATTTTAATAATACACCATTTAGACCATCTTTCTTACAAGATCACTAACCCTTTAATTCCGGAAATTAAAATTTTTGTTTATCAAAATGGAATTTAAAAGAGATTTATGACCAAAAATATGTTCTTAGATATCCTTTATTTAGCTCTCCATTTTATGAGCCAATAGTTATTTTATCATGTCCACAAGAATAATTCTGCCAACATCTTAATAGTGTCCATTCACTTCAATTTTGATATCATAACCTTTATTCATTCACGTGATTTCATATATATTTTTAGTTTCATAAACTATAGAATAACTGGTTTTAGTACAGTGCATATAGCGCACAATGACATAAGATATTTAAATTTACCATTAGTCTAGAAACGAGAATAACGACTCGAAATTTAGCCATGAAATAAATGTTGTATGATGTAGACATTCTCTTTAATTTGAGAAAATTTCAAAAGGTAATTTATCAAAATTTTTCAAATATGAAAATTAGATTGAATAATTCAGAGTTCAAAATTTATTTTTAAAAAAAGTTTTTAGATATTAAGATTTGAAACTTTAGTCCAATGAGAAAATGCGCACTCGTGAAGAATAAATAATTTTTGGCATCTTAAAAACAGTTAAAATTTACATAAGGTAAAAACGTCTAAAAGTCATAAATCTTAAACGATTTTGCTTCATTTGCAACCTATGGATTTTTCGAGGATTGGTTTAAAAATTTATCGAAACACCCAAACTAACGTTGAAAAGAAAATAAGAATTAAAAGAGTTGAGCTCGGTTATTAACTTTTTGTTAAGATTTCAATTAGGTTATACATCTAAGTTGTTTTTTAATCCTGGAGGAGCTAGGCTTAACATTATTTGAAAATTAGAGAATTTTCAACTACATTTTCTCAAGATTTTGAAGTGTAGTATTTCCTTAAAAAATTACGAAAATTAATGTTTATAGTAAATTATCATAATTTATATATTTATTTTAAATATGATAAAATTACTTAGCTTTGAACTTTTCACCGTTTTTAGTAGTTTAAATATTTAATTTAAATTTATAAAATAAATAAAATAATCCCCAAAATATTGACCATCAAAGCGTGCAAGATTGATTTTCTATGTTTTTCAGGACAATAAAAGCTTTGAAAATGCGCCATTATATCCTAAAGATTAAGTTATTTAAAAAAATTAAAACTTTTTTACAAAGTTGCTAAGGCAAAAAATTTATTTGAGAACTCATGAAAATTAATCTGTCTGTGGTATTATGATAAAACATAAACAGAAATATTATCACAGAAGAATCTGAAGTCAAATGAGGATACAATAAATTTTTATATTTTAAATGGCGTCATAAATGCTAAAAAGCTGAGAACTCGAACAGGTATAAAGAGAGGTGCTGCATTTACGATAGGTCACATTGAGACACCATCAGACCATTTTTGAAATTTGAATATCTTATTATCTCATGTGATCAATATTCTCTACAAGTTGTTTCACAATCATCTATAAGAGGACATTCATAAGGAAATACCAGTGAATCAAATAAGTTGAGTCAGTGTTTTACGAAATATTTTTCTGAAAATCATTCAAAATTAGGAGGAAATTGTGTAGTCTGTTTAAAAGATGAATTTTTATTGTGATATAGCCCAAAAACTTACTCGGAAGATAAACTCAAAGTAATTTTTGGTTTTGTGGATACATCTTTCAGCTCTTACATGATTATTTAAAAATCGTACATCATTTTAAATTTTTACTTTAAATCCAATGATTCAATAAGTTTTTAGATCACGAACAGACATGCTGAGTGATGAAAAGCGCTCTTACATTCAAGTCAAAAATTGTTGATATTTAAATGAGACTTAATCGCAGCTTGTATTCTGTTAATGATAATACTTCAGTGAACACTTGATTTATTTCATCAACTTTTTGCAAATCAAACTCACGAATTCAATAAATGAAGGAAATTTATAGTCATGCTATCCAGGTCGTGTAAATTAAATTAATTCCGAAACGCAATATCCTAAGAAATGATTTCATTGGAATGTTGAATTTATGAAATTAAACTAGTATATTATATAAAATTATTTGGATTTTTCAAATTTTCTTTGGCATAAATTGTTGGGTTCATGTACTACATGGTCAAAAAATTGTAAGCGAGAAAACGGCCTTTGAGACGAGGCACTTTTGGTAGATTTGTAAAATTACCAAAATTTTATGACTATAGAATGATAGTTTTTAAAAATGAATTTCTTAGAATTGTTTAATAAATCAGAATAATTCATACATTAAAATTTTTAAAATGGCACGCGCAGTAATTTTTCAGGAATTTTTAGTCTATTTGCTATTTACATCAAAAATAGATATGGATTTATAATTGATGAAAAGTGGCACTTGATTTTTGAGATTTACTAAGGTAATTTTTTTAATTAGACAATGGTTTCGTGTATTAAAACAGTTTAACATTCCTGGCATTTTATTAAATACATAAACCAAACAAATGAGATTTGAATGAATACGAAATCCTAAAATAAATTAATTTGATCATTTGGATGTAGACTCATACTCTTGAGCCCTCCAAATCTATAAATTACAATCAAGGAATGTGGTGAAAATATTTATTTTCCTGAAAACTTTTAGTTTTTGCTTTTTGTTGATTGGCGCTTGTCATTATAGTCTTTTTGAAATTCTTAAAGGTATAAATAATTTTGTAATTTGATTTTTTCAAAACAAGAAATCAATATAATATGAATAAAATATTTTATAATTTTGAGGCTTAAACAAATTTAAATTATAATTTTTTAAACAATAAATGATGACAAGCGTTTTGGATGATAAATTTAACTGAACACAAGTTTTAATGAGATTATTCAACCTTCGATTATTTCTAACTCAATGAAAGAATCCATAATTTATGAATGAAATAAATTATATGCTGATTTTTTTTCTTTTCTATTTCACGAATTACAAATTTTTTGAAAATTTTCCTCAACTCGTTTTAAAATATTAGGCTACCATTTTTAATAAATAGTAAGTTATATAATTAATTGACTGACGCGTGCGCTTTAGTTATTAATAATATACTTTAAGTGTAGCCACACAGACTTCATAAACTGAATTATTTCTGTCAATATCATAAAAAAGTATTAATTGTCATATTGTGGAAAGTATGTGAAAAAATTGGATTTTAATTCCTCTTTTTATATTATGTCCTGAAGAAACAGTTTTTTTATCATTTCGAATATCGTTAACCTGCCAGCGCCATTTGAACAAGCAATCAAAAACATGATTAATAACATTAAAGTTCTTCTCCCGTTTTTAAAGAAAATGAGACATTTTTCACGATTAGCTGCCAATTATCATATCTGCCAAAAATATTTTGTATTTCCTTTCCTCGGTTACATTTTCATCGCAGTCGTTTTCTGAGATAAGTTCTTCTTGATATGAGAACTATTTTTCGGTGATTCGTGACACAAATGTTCGGATTTGTGGATAATAAAGAGTAAACATAAATATGAAAAGTATCACCGCTCCAATAATGTACAAGTCTTAAAAATTTTAGTTGAATCTTTCCCAGTATATTTCTATGTTTGAAAATCTGATAACTTCGAGGAGTTTCATTCATTAAATCTTCACACATCATTTTAAAATAAAAATCAAATAAGTAAGAAACTGGAGACATTTTAAGAATTTTTTACGATTAATATCAAAAACTAGTTTATCAGTAAAGTTAGTGTCTCTGACACAATGATCTGACTCATATCAAACGTAGATAAGGCTACTATCATGCCAGTAAATGTACAGATTCTGAAAGTTAAACAGTATGTGTTGTTGACCAAAGTCAAAGTATAACACGTAGAAGTAACAGAGAAACTTAAAATTTGATGGTTTTATTATGAAAGAAAAGATAAATGGTCACAAAATTATAAATGTTATTAAGTTGATAATTATCATAAAGATATTTTATAAATTGGAAAATATTTTAATTTGTCGAACTAGTCAAGATATTGACCCAAATAAATATTTATTTTATATTTATTCTTTAACGGATTAATTTTAACATAAATCGTTTTAATCAGATGATATTTAACGACTAAGATTGTTAAACTGATGGATTTGCATATCTTTAAAAATACACAAAAAATGTTTAATTTTACGAAATTTTCTTGAAATAATATTTATTCTTTCATAACGTTTTAAAATATTCGGAATAAATGACTCAATATTTAATTATGAACAAGTCGCTAAATTAAGGCCTGTTTCAAATTTCATATTATAAGATACGAACGAACAAAATCTTAAAAAAAGTGTTGATATTTAGATTTAAGAACTTCATTTGCGTGTATATTACTGAGATAAATCAAGTTTACGTTTTTTTACAATTTAAAACTATTTTAATCATTATAAATTGTTGTTTTTAATTTTCAAAATATTATATTTTTAAGATATTTAAATAAATACAATAACAAAGTATTTGTGTAAAATAGAATCCAAACACATTCAATGTTAGAAATCTCCTCTATTTTGAATATAAAATAAATTGATGTTCACAGTCGATGAAATTAGAAATGTTTTCTGAAATGAAAATGAGATCATACAAAATCTTAAATGAAAAAACTCATCCAAGATATGTAAACATTAGCATTCATCGTAAGTTGAGTGTGCTGAAAACCGTTTGATGCTTCAATGAAGGGATCTCTCATAAAATTAGAAGTTGCTAATGTTTGGCCAAACACTATTAACATGATTGCGGTTTTGTTGATAAATAGTTTTTTCCAGTGAAATTTATCTTTTATCAACCTTCTATCAGAATGGAAAGAACTTTCAAAACCTATATATTTTGTGATTATATCAAAATTATCATAAAACATTACTTTTAACATTAAATTATTTGTTTTTTATCTTCGTTTGAATTGTATTGCGAAATCAAATTCTTGATAAGGTTAACTGAAAGAGGTAGACCATGCGTCTCTTCGTGTGTTAACTTTATTTAATCACTTGAATAAATTTATGAGCGTTTCCTCGAATATATTTCATTCGTACCTTCAGGTGTAAATCAAAAAAGAACAAACCGTTTAAAATGAAAGTAGTATCTAGTATTTATTAAATAATTGTCCATGTTGCAGGTACCAACTGTTTAAATATCCAAATTTTCACTGCTATCGGTTGTAAAATATTTTGAAACATTAAGTTCATCATGAATAAAAGGAAAATCTCGGTTTAAATTGTCGACGGCATTGAAAATTAGAATAGTACAGTCTCGTGATGGAGATGAAAATAATTAAGATGTTAAGCGTGTTTTATCTAATATTTTTGGTTTAGCTTAATTTCATAAATCAAATACCTAAATTCTTCATCAATTCATAGTATTGCTTGATTTTTTCATGTCTTATTGGAACAAATATAGGATATAAGTTTGAAAAATCTGAGAACTATCTATAATTTTGAATGAGTTTGGTCAACGAACATATTTATTGAAATTTCAGACAAACAGCACAGTAGAAAGAAAATTGTAAGTTGAATCATATAAATGTTTATATCTATCGGTGTGAACTTAAATCTTCGGAGTTAGAGTGGACATAAATGATACAGAATGGATGATTTTGAATTTCTCTGTTAAAATTCACTTATTCTCAAATATCTTGTATCTGCAATATTTTTAATATAACGTACGAATTCGAATATTCTGGAATAACTGGTTGTGTATCTAAAGTATGGTCCTTTGAATATTTTAAAATATTTATGAAAGCCTGAACAATTTTTCATTGTTTACTTCTTCGAGAGATGAATCGTTTAAAGTCCAAGATTTAATATTCCATTTATTCATCATTCTTGAGATATAATCAAAAAAAATTCACGTCAATATGAATTTTTTTATGACCTTCGAAGTTCAAAGATAATCATATTTCCATTGATTTAGTAATTTATTATTTTATCAAATTTTATTTTCAGGTCATTTATGATACATTCACAATGTGTATTTAATGATTCTTTTCAAATGAATATTCCGAGTTACCTTAGATATTTCTATTTTTGTATTTGAGCAAAAGATGTTTGAAGTTCCATATATATTTCCTTCAACGAGCCTAGTATGAGATCAGATAAATATCTCATCTCCAAGATTTTCTGCTTCATCAACATGATGAGTCGAAATTAAAATTGTTTTGCCTTTAATGATTAAAAAATACCTGTTTTAAGAGAAAATATCATGTTTTTGATATATCTTTTTGAAACTGGATCTAAAGAGGATGTGTTTGCTCGTCTAAACTCCAAATTTAAGGGTCATTTATTTAACGTATTCCGATACTTAATTTTCGCTTTTGTTTCCGAGATAAAGCATTTGTTTGTGAAATTTTTAAATCAAATAATCCAATGTCGGGTAGAATTCTATATTTGTGAAGCTATAACTTACTAATGAGTAGTTTTTCAAAGGTATAACTCAATGTTTGTGAAATTCTGGAATAAAAATTTGTGTTCTTTGACTGTCAAATTTGGGACAAAGGTGTCATGTTGAGGACCGTATCAAATTGTATTATTTTTTTGTTTTTTTGAATTCAAATTCTCCCATTCAGGTTTCAATGTTCCAAGAATAACGATGACAAGAGTTGATTTACCGGTCCCATTTCCGCCCTAGTAAGACGTATATTTTGTTTTCAATCAGAGTTAAACAAATATTACTCAGAACTTAAATTTTTCATCATACGTCTATGATTACAAATTTATTATCAAAGATATTTTATCCATTTTAAATGCATAATTTGGTTTTTCACAGTACGATTTCATCAAGTGGTAAGAATATCCCGTTATTAAATGATCTTGAGATCATAAATTTCTTAAATTATACTTTAACTTTTAACTTGATGAATAAATAAATTTTTTGAACAAAATCTTCTTTCATAAATGAGAAATATAAATATATTTATCTGCCATTGATTTAAATCTTATGCTCGAATTAATTTCAAATGAAAAATTTAACCGAAAAAATAAAAAATTTTAAATAATGAAATTTAAACATCATCAAAAATAAATACGAGTTAAAATATAATCAATGGAATTATTAATAGTAAAAAGCTTATTAGAGAAGTGTGATTTTAAAGTTTTCATTCCGTAGACTTTCATGGTTTAAAATCAAATATTAACATTTATATGTTAAAATAAGCCACAAATTAAAAAGAATAAATCTTATTTAACTTTTTAAATATTTTATTTTTCGAACGCAGGATTGATATTACACCATGTAAAGTCGAAAATCAAAAATTATAAACACTCACTTTGAAAAATGTGTGTTAGTTTTATACCTCTCAAGGAGATCTTTTAGATTTGTGAAATATTACGTTAGGCTTTTTATCATCTGTTCTTATATAATAAATAACCGAGAGCCATAAATAAATATGCAATATATTATAAATATAAATAACATATTTCATCAAAATAGAAAATGATAATGTTCGTAAGTATCAGATTTTTTTCGATATAAAGTGTTAAATTATGTGATGTTGTTCATCGTCAATCCTTTCCGATAAAAATAACTCTGACATAATAATATCATCTAAAATTTTGCAAAAAAGAGTGCGGTCACAGAATCTTAATTTATCTCCAGCCATTACACTCAGAAATTCATTAAATTTATCCTTTAATCAAAAAAAATATTAGTCCTGTTAAGAAATGCTGGAATGCACCAAATAAATAATCCAACTTAGCTAAAAAATATTCAAAGATTTGATTTTTTTAAAGTAAACGAAATTCCCAAAAATAACAAATTGTTCAAAATTATAAATTCAAAAATACATGACTGAACAACTAGTATACTGAACCAAATCGCTATATTTCATAAAAATAACCACTGGAATAAAAGATGTCAATGAAAATATAACTTCTGGTATTTTTATTAAACAAACAATAACTTAATAGTGACACTTTTTAAATTTTTAGATCCTCAATAAGCATTGTTTTATGCACATCAGATAAGTAAAAATAAATATAAGCCATAGAAGGAACAAATGATACAATGAAAATAAGTGGCAAGCAGTACTTTTGTTGAAGAAATAGTCAAGAAGAATTATAATTTCATACCATGGTTTCTTAAAACACGAATACGAGGCGTATCTAGTGTATTTTTTGAGTTTTTAATTTATTGATCATTAGTTACTTTTCGTATTATTATAAAATCAATAATATCTCGAACAATTGTGATAGATTTTAAACAAAAAAATGTCATCTATCACGAATTTAAAAGTGGCCTTTTAAAAAAATGATTATTTACTCTCTCAAAAAGTTAAATTTGTAAATAGCAAATGCTTTATCAATGTTGATATCAGATTGAAAATTCCCGTATTTGATCACATTGTCAAATTTAACTCCAAATTTCTCAGTCTAAATTTATATAAAATTTTAACTCTAACCTCATTTAACTCATGAACGTCAACAAGTCGTGTTTAAATAGGAAGATTTATCATGAAAAAATCTGAATGGAACCTTTTTCAAAAATTGTTTTTAACATATTCTTTGTTTATTTAAATACTTTCTAACTCATATATATTTTAACATTACAGATTTGAGAGCTATTTCTTCAGCTTTCAAAATTGGAACTATTATTTCATAAATGTTAAATTCTAAATGAGTTAAAATTGTTGATCTGAATTTTTAAAATATATGACCAGTATAAAATGTAGCTCATACGCCTCTAGAAACATTTGATTTTGGTTGTTGATGGGAACAAATAAAATGCCTGCGTCATTTTTTCTTTCAAAAAATTCAGACCAAATTGTCTTATACTCAGTAAATTTTAAAATTAAAATATTTACATAAGGTTGAATTTTCTAAATTTAGCTCAGAATTTTCTGTTATGTTCATCACTTTATTGTATTGATTACCAAATAAATGATTCAAAAATAGTTTTAAAAGTGACGTCTGTGGTGTTTCATAAATAGTCTTGTCAGAGAAGATAAATTGAAATATTCCATCAAAATCAGAACCAAATTGTTGACATAAAAGAATGAAAAGATGTATTAATTCTTCAGTTTTTAATTTTTTATTTCGGTACAATGGCATTACTCTTCAAGAGTTTTGATAGTTTTGATAAGTCTCAAAAGCCAATAAACCATCTAAATTAAATTTTGGTTATTGTTTATCATAAGAGGAACCGTCTTGTTTGAAATCAAAACACTTCTTTCTTTAAAATCTGATAAATATTAAAAATTAAAAGATGAAAATAGCATTTTAGTGATTAAAATATCCAATGAAGATAAATAATTATATCATTGTCTTCTACAAATATTAAGAATAAAAGGTCGAAATATCATTTTTATTATTTTTTATATCAGTAACTTCCATATATCGAAGATATTAAAATATTTGATGTTTTCATTGACTATTACAGTTTCGAAAATTTGGTAATAAAACAATTTATCGACTATTTTTATTTTCGTCAAAGTATACCGAGGAATAAACGATAAATTTTAACAATCTCAAAAATATCCGACATCAATCGAGAGGAATCTTCGTCATTTGAAATAGACTCGGGAAAATTTAATTTAATTTCAAAACTTTTTACAAATCTTTGAAATGCTATGTTCGTTCATATTTCAAATTATTTTTTGGTTCGATGTTAGGGATCGAATGACTTACACACATATCCATACATAAATTCTCCTTAACCCGAAGAAGGCAAAGACCGTGAATTAAAAAATGCTAAAACGAGTTTAAAATTTACCACTAGAAACTTCTAATGGATGAAATTTGAAGAGAATATTATGAAAGTAAAGAAATAATTATAAATGGCCATAAGAACGAGGTTATCATAAAGATCTATTTTCAATATAAAATACGTATTTTCGAGTCCTAGCTTTAAGATATTTTATCGATATTGCGAGAAGACATGTCACATGTCGATTTGACAATTTTCTTTTACAATCTTGACTTTAATTTCTAAAAACGATCCATAAATTTTTATGCCTTAAATGACAATACTGTTTTCTTTTGTGATGAAAATACTTAAAATAGTTTCTATATTTTTGGACACAGATCTTTTTAACAACTCGATTCACCAGATTTAATCTTATAGTTACACATCTTTGATTAATACTTAAACAAGATCACAAAATTTTTGAAATCACAAGTTTTTCTGAATCGATAATTCATCCAGGTTATATTCTATGATGAAATATGAGTTTTTATTTTTTTAGCCTTTTAATTTTAACGTGTTACTGGTGCTATCATAACAGATTTAAACTGATTACCTTCAATTTATAAAAACCAAAAACTTATGCTATTTCCAGATATGAACTTTTTTCACTCATGAAAATATGATGAAAATACGTTTTTGTTGTTTTTCTCTCATACCTATTAAAAGCTAAATAACATGGTAAATTTCAATAAAATTAATGTTATGACAAAAAAATCCATGATCTTGTTATAGTTAACTTAAAATAATAATAAATTCGTGAATCTAGTTCTCACGAGTGGTTAAAAATTATTCGACTATTATTGACAGATAAGAAGTTAAAATCTTGAATTCTGTCAAGAGCGAAAATTTTATAAATTTATTTCGAATTTTATTTGTAGTTATGTGAATAAAACTTAAAAATACATTTTTTCTTGAACACAAATGGCGAAATTTGATATATTTCGATCACTTTAATGGGATGTTAGAAACACGAAAATCAGTAATTTTATCAAATCAATTCCCAATAATATTTTGTGATTTATATCTTACAAAATTATTTCTTTGAATGAAAACTGACGGTTTTTAGTTTCATTTAATCTTAAATTTTTAAAAATACAGAAGGAATTGATATTTAATTTTGTCAGATATAAAGAATTCTGAATTATTTTTTTTATTTTCACCAATTGATTTGATTTTAAATAAAATTTAAATTTTAAATTAAAAATGTGTCATCGATCTAGTTGATTGGAGGTGCAGTTTCAAGTGAAAAAATTAAAAATTATTAATATATCGATATTTACTCAATCATCTATTTTTCTCATGATAAATATTTAACAAAACGATTTTTTTATTTTGAAATTATTTGGGTTATATTTAAACCAAATACACATAATTTTGATAGATTAGGCGTTTAGATTAACAGGATATCGCTTATAAATGATTAATATCGCATCAAATCTTCATAAATATGATAAAAAAATTATTTTATTTCTTGTTATTCAATAACCATCAAACGGGAAAATTCTAAGATATTTATAAAATTTAATTTCATTTAACGAAGGTTGAATTTTCTTAAACTTATTCAAAATATTAAGGTAATTTTAAACAGATTAATTTAAATAGTGATTTTAAATATTCAACTATAATGTGAACATTTTATTTTTTAAAGTTATAATATTTTGTACCTGTTTATATACATTATTTAAATTGTTTAAGTTATTGTCCGCACGAATATAATCTTATTCTATTTTCGATTTTGCACAGTTATCATACAACAACTGTTTGACAACAGAGTTATCTTAATTTATCATTTTTATTATAAATGAGAAATTAACCTAAATTGCATCGAAATATTTTTAAATAATTTTTAATGTTATTTCTTATCCTTTAAGATTAATTGCTAACAAAATATTTTTCTTTGATATATATATGTTGAAATCTTAAAATATCTTATAAAAAAGAACCTTTGAATCATAAGATTATAAATGGTATGTTTATCGTGAATACTAAAAGAAATAGCGTGTGGACGTTAAATAGTTTTACATATCAATGATTCTTTCATAAAAATTTTTGATTTCTGAAAAAATAGTTTTGTAAACACAGAATATCGATCTTTAATAAAATAATTATGATAGAACATAAAAATATATCTTTAAATTAATTTAGATTTTTGTTTATTTTAAAAAATAATTCAAAAATGCAAATTGTAATATTGAACACTTTGAATGCTGAAAAGGTATCTAATTGAGCTAAAAACTGATCGTTTAGAAATTTTCAAATCGAAGATACCAATCACCAGATTTATTCGATTTGAAATTATTTTGAGCGAGTTTGTAAAGAAATCATTTTTCATATTAACGTGTGGTAGACCTCAGTTACTGTTAAATTTTAAACACTGTGTTCAACACCATCTCACATTTTATTGTGTTATTAAAAAAATTTAAATTAACGGTTTTCCATTTTATCAGTCTAGTATCATGATTTTATTTTATTTATCAAAGTTGGTACTTTTTAGAATCACATAGTTTATTTTTATTTAAGAGGTTTGACAATTGATTTGAAATATTTAATTTTTAGGATTAATTTCAAGAAATCAATAGATCGTAAAATATCGGAAAATCGATCAACGATAAACTCACGAAATCTCATGAATTATTATTCATTACATTTAATGAGTAAAGCGTACAAAACTGCACTGAGTATCGAAAACTTCCTTTATCAAGTTAAAACGTTGATATCCTCTTATTTTCGATAAAACTGCAAATTATTATTTGTTTTTTGATTCAGAAAAATCCAAGTTTATGACAATGCTATTTGTCACGATGATAGAATTTTATTATTTAAAAAAAATAAAATAAGGTTAATTTTTCAATATACCTTATTTTAGCGTTAAATTAAAAAAACTCAAATCTATACTTAATAGCGGTTAAGCCGAATAACCTATCGTTGTATTTTTTAACTTATAGCTTATTTGTGTTATTTTAGATTGATAATAAACTACATGAGCAAGTATAATTCAACTCAAAAATTTTCATCAATTATAAAAAATATAAAAAAACCTTTTTATTTAAATTACGATTTTAAAAGATTTATTGTTCTTCACACAACTTTTCCCCGACTTTTATCGATCCTTAATTAAAAAGTTTAAATTGGTTTATTAACTCTCCTTTTTTAGCTTATATTTAAAAGGAAAAAAGTTTTGAAAGAAAATATTTTGGTATACCTTAAAAAATAAAAAAAATTAAAAGTAATCTCTGATTTATTCAATTTTTGAAGTTTTTATTCAACAAGTATCGAGATTGAGTTTTCCTCCTCAACACGCATGAATGAATAAACATATTTTTATTCTGTAACTCCCAAAGTCGGCGTATGAGATTGTTCAACACTCTTTCAGCAGTATTCATAGAATCCATTAAAATTAAGTTCACTTTAAAGTGTTTTTCAATTACATTAATATTCATGTCTAAAAAGATTTCATGAACAAAGTATGGCCTTGATTAAAAATCATCGTTTGGTATGAGACGTGGGTAATTTTATTTTATGCTAATACGTCATCTGGCTTTTTTTTCTATTTTCATTTTATAAACTTGCTTATTAGGGATTTGTTAAAATAATTTCCAACTCATTTAACTCATGCCCAAATTTTTCAAAACATATTTCACATTTAAACTTTTATAATCCATTCAAGTTATTTTAGAGTTACTTCTTAATGATCTCAAGCGTCTTTTTTCAATAAATTCCACTTGGTTTCAATAAAAAAGCTCCTTTTTTAACACCAAATGTTTGTCAGCGCAAGCCAAACTCCAATTTAAAATTCGTTATGATAATAAAATAATCCTCATGATAAATTTGAAATTACGTAAAATTACACGAAAATATGTTTTATTGATCAGTATTTCATTGATAAATAAGTATGTTTATTATTTCTGCATTTTTATTCAGTTTTCCATGTTTTGACATCATTGAGCATTTAAGCGTATATTTGAAATGAACAAATCCATTTTGAACTTGTTAGAATAAATATAGTTTATGAAAGAATTGATATTTCAATTTATAAATAAATTTAAAGCATAAAAATCGATTTTGTGCATGTTCAAAATTTTATCATGTTTTAAGCATATATTTATGAAAATGTGAGTGTAAATTGATTGAAAGTAGCAAGTTAAACTTTATAACCGTCTTGTTGACGTCCTTTTTCTGGTGCCATTTTATTTCTGGAAGACTGGCTTTAATCATTAAAAAATACATTTTTTTTATCGAAACACCGCCCTCAGTGTAAGATAAATGAATTAAATTTGCATTATTCTTTTCTTGAAAGTTTATGGTTTTATTAGCTAAATTTAAATAGAAAACTCATCAGTGATCCTGATATAAAATATGGGTTAAATTTGAAAATGGTAAAGCTTAATTTACATACAATGTGTCTAATAAATAAATTCTTATTTTCTTAGGTGAAAATCCACATAACAAGAAATTTTGAATTGCAAGTAAAGCCCTCTTGTCTACACATGTATTTTATGATTAAATTTGTTGCAAAATTTTTTGTTCATCGGACAGAATATATTATATTTATAAAACAATTGGAAGAATTTTTTATGAATTATACACGTTCCAGAGGTATTTCTAACTTAAAACCTTTGATATTTGTAAGATACTTTGGCTGAGTTTTCATCAACTTTTGAATGTAAAACGTTCACTGTTCTAAATATTTTGACATCATAGCTCAAAAGTATGAGTAAATATATCTATTTTAGCTATCTTACAAAATAAAAGGGAAAAACTCATTGCATTTTATTGACGAAGTGCCAATTAAAAATTTTTTATTTTTAATCATTCATGGGAAACGTGCTCGAAACAGAGATGAAATGGGACTCAGGGACATATATTTGAAGCGTTAGTTTACGAATTGATATTATTCTAAAAATCCTTTAAATTGGACTCGATATTCACTTTTATATAATGAATGAATTAAAAATTAATAAATCAACATATTTACGTTCGCGAGACTTGTGTCGAGTTAATAAAAATCTATTATCAAAAGGTAAATTATATTTTGTTGGTAGATCAGGACGAGTCGTACAAGCACGGAAAATTTTCAAAGTGAGTATCATTGATATTTCTCTCTTTCCGAACCTTGCTCTAAGGCACTCTGCTTCCGATAGACACACTCTTCTTAATTTATTAAGTTTTACGTTTTTATATTCGCACCAAATAAAACTTGTTCTGTCGTCTGCCCTTTAGGGAGACATACCTCAGAGGCCATGGCCAGTTTGATGGAAAGTAAATTATAAATTTGTGAAGAACATAAATTTTTATCCAAAAATCAGAAAATAATTTAAATTTCATCGAAATAATAATACTTGAAACATGATCTATAGGAATTAAAATAATTTACTTACGAAACGATTCGTGACGATCCAATATTTTTTATTGAACTAAGTTAATCTGATATTGCACTTTTGTTCAAGTTATTTCAAGTGTTTATGTATTACTTATGGGATTCCAACGGATATAATGCTTGAGAAAGTAATTGGGGAAAATTTTGTG
Organism: Neodontobutis hainanensis; assembly: GCA_024349245.1. Classification (NCBI taxonomy): domain Eukaryota; kingdom Metazoa; phylum Chordata; class Actinopteri; order Gobiiformes; family Odontobutidae; genus Neodontobutis; species Neodontobutis hainanensis. The sequence goes on along the minus strand of JALDNG010000470.1, from coordinate 42,970 downwards.
ACCTAAAAATGCGGCTGATTAATATCAATTTTCGAGATTATTTCATGGTTTTGGAGTGAAATTTACATAAAAACATGACATGTATCTTTGTGAACAATAAACATTAAAGTAAAATATAAAAATACTGTTTATAAATAATTATTATCTGCCTGAATATACTTATAATCGAGGGAAACATTAAAAGGTCAAAGATAGCGAAAACTAAATTTTTATAACATTTTACAAGTTTAAAATTTTAAAAAGTTGTGAAATATTATAATTAAAAAAAATTTTGGTTTCATATAGTGTCGATATTACACATTGTATGCGGCGTGTGTTGGCGCTTCAATCTTTTGATACTTTTTTAAATGTATTTTTAAATAATAGAAACCCTTAGACGATTTTAAATCAAACCATAATGGAAAATATTGAGAATGAACCATACGGCTTATAATAAAGCTAAATATGAAAAATTTTTGTGGTTTTGTAACTTCTTAACTGAGTTTGATTTTGTTTATCATGTATAAACACTGATTTTCCCGCTATTTCGTGTTCACTTTTTCCTTAATTTTGCATGTTTAACACTGAAAACACGAACATTTGATGCGATGCTGGTTTAACACTAGCTATGTGAAGCTGCAATGTATTTCAATTACTTTTCATAATTTATTAAATATGAAATTTTTGTATTTTGATGATTTAAGAATTTAACTTTATTTAGTTGTAAAACACGCAGTCGCAATTATGAAAGTTGATTTTTTGTTTTTCCCATGATTACTTGTCCCGGTTTGTTTATTAATTTTGCATTTTTTTAAAACATTTATTCACAAATGTAAAAATAGTTTTATTTTTCAATTGTCACGCGTAACGAACTGATTATAATTAAGTTACTTTTTCAGTACATATTGGTTTAACATGAATAAATTTGACACTAATCGGTTGGAGAATATGACATAACCGATTCGGCGACAAAATACATGCTAACGAATGGGCGCCGACATTACTGACAATAAATTTTTGAAATAGTCCGACATATCAAAAAAATTGGCTTTTAAAAGGTTTAAAAAATCTAATTTATATGGTAATAACTGAATAAAACACGGAATAGACAGTTACGCCAAATTGAGGGTCTCCGTTTTTTAGTGCTTTAATTAAAATATAATCCAGGCTCAATAACAACAAAAATAAGTTTATCCAACTATAAAACTTTTTGCAATTTACAAAATTGATATTATCAGGTAAAAGCAAATGAAATAACATTTTCTACAGAATCGCTAATGACACGATAAGTTGATTCAATGTATATCATATACTTTGAGGTGATAAACAAGAACAAAGCATTGAATATGAAAAAAAGGAGTTTTGAACAAATATAAGTTTAGGACACGTAATTGAACTAAATTTAAAAATCAAATGAACATACGAGAAAGATGTTAAAACAGCGTTTAAAACATGATAATAATAGGATCATATCAAAATGAGTATCGTTATGAGAATAAATCCTACGCTGAAGTCGTAGTTAAACGGCATGCCTATTGGATGGAACAGAAAGAAGGCCATTATAGATAAATAACCAAAAGCCCCGTTTTGCGTGTCATGATATTCACTTATAAATGGCAAACAAAGCCAGACTCACTGTGACGTTTTTGAGATAAATATTCTTCAAATTTTTGTTACCACAATTTTTCGAGTTTTTATATGAGAGATTTTCAGGTTAACTCACATAAATTACTTCGCGCATGACTACTCATTGATGTGGGTTTCGGATCAATTATCATTTGATTTAATTATCTTTAATAAGTATGACAATTTTTAAAGAAAGATTTAAAATTAATAACGCCATATTTTTAACGCGAATCTATCTCATCGAGCGACTTTAAATACGAATATTGTTTTAGTCATGTTCATTCCATAGAAGTGAACTGTTGCCGATATTTATTAAAAATCTTATCATTTATGACTTTAATACGTTCTGCATTTAAGAGATTTTGATCATTTCTTGTTTCAATCAATAATTACTTGAGGTTAGATATTTCATGAATATTTACATGAGTTGAAAACTTCTATAAATGTGTTTTTTGATACTGTTGTTCAACATACTATTTTTAAGATGAATACCCCACAATAATAAATTAATCATACTTATATTTAGCGACATGAATCAGACATCAAAATTTACAAATTCTTAAAAGGCGTATCCACAACGGACATAAGTCACAAACGTAAGAATCTTTAAAATGTCAAAAGCCGATGACACGAAAAGTTTTAATGTATTAACTAATGTCGATTATTTGAAAATTAGTCAAATTATCAATAAATTTTATGTTTTTAATTGAATAAAAGCTTCTTATGATTCAATTTGTACGATATTTTAATATTTTAGGATAATAGAAATTTGAGTATCGTGAAGAAGCCAATCCAAGTATCGGAAACGTGAATCAACATAATCAGATCATCAAATCAAAAAATTGAACTGGATTAAATAGTCTTAAAGTAAATCCAATGCTTTATGAACTTGCTTTATTTTTGCAGATTGTTAAAATAAGTATTTTAATCAAGTTATTTAAGCAGTTTTACAGAGCACTCCTTGCAGTCAACCTTTAGAACAAACATTTAGAAAAAGTGAGGAAATACTATTTGTGGCTAAAGTAAACAACGATGTGACACAACTTCCAATCACTACCAAAGTTGAAATTAAATCTTTAGACAATGAATGGGGAAATTTGGAGACAGTTAACTTTCCAGTAGAGATGACGGTGTTGAATAATTCACAGGATTCAAACATTGAGGTAAAGTTTGTTTCAAATATAGATATACTTGAAGATCAATGCAAATCCGAACGTTGCTGGAATCTACCGAGTTCAGGTTTATAACAGTGACTTGAAACAGGCCCTATCATGTGAATGGGTTCTAAACTGTAAAAACATTCATTACTGAGATTTCGCCATTGAAAATTCCAGTTATAGATACACTTTCGCCGAATATCAAGGAGCGACAAAGAGTTTTCATTGCAACGTGAACTTTGCTCCTGTAAAAAAATTATTTGGAATAAAAACAACGTTAAAATAATAGGTAATCAGTTTTTTCAATTAGAGAATGGTAAATATAGCTTCAAAGATGATTTCCTACTTGCAAAGTCAATACTCAATATTCACGACATTGAATCGGAAGATTTCGGCATCTACGAGTGCGTATATGATAATGGAACAATCACCAAAACTTCTGGATTTAAGCTTAAAGTTAGATGTAAGCTAATTAACTGACATCAGCAAAATTATTTTACATCCTTCCAATTGTATTTGTCATAGCCAATTCAATCACGATTTATTTTATCATACTATTCGACCAAAAATTTGACATGTTAGTGAAGGTCCTTAATTTACGGTCTGTAATTTGTTGACGTCAGGAAAAGATATATCCTAGAAGATATAGAATAAAAATTAGCGGAAAAGACTATTTAAGATTTATTACGAAATTTCTAAGCATTCTGAAAAATCTTGTCTTTTTAACACAATGAAATTATCAAATTTAATTTCAAACTCTGAAATGAACTTCGTTGTTCCATATGAATTAGTTCCTTCTCCTTGAATCTTTTGACTGACAGCTAAAAAAATTAAAATTCTGAGGGTAGTTGTAAGATATTTACCAGAACGGCACAGTGCGGCGAGCTCCCAAATATCAAATTATTTTAAATTCAAATTTGAATAAAATAAGTTTCAATTATTTAAGGATAAACCAATTTTATATGTTCCCTCAAATAAAGCAAAGCATCACGAGAAGTTCACAACTGTTTATTGTGTCAGTTCTTAAAATACATTCAAGTTCCCTAAATGGTTTGAGTGTGGCTACTTATTTCGGAATCAACGAAATTAATAGAATGATTAACTGTTTAACGAAGATACAATTCAGGCAATGAACTAATATTAACGCATGCCATCTATGAATCTAGGGTTTTTATTGTCTCTGGAAAAATACATTTTTGAATTGCCGTGCTATCGAATGAAGCAGGGGGCATGTGCAGAGTATTTATTAATTTGAGAGAACATGTAGTCTTATGAACCTCACTTTTAATTAATTGTTAGTTATCCGTCGCCGTAGTCAAGCGGTGTATGGCGTCCCACCGCGTGAATAATATGTAAAAGCGTCGCAGAATTTCTTACCTCAGTGGGAAAAATAAAACACCTTCAAGTATTTCTTTCAATTCCCCAAAAAAACCATTCCTGGTTAGTTTCTGTCATCCTGTGTTGTATTTTCTTTTTGAAATACACGTTTCATCAATTTCGACAACTGTATTCGGACCACAAATTCTTTGTGTTTTCCGCATAAAAGTTCAAGCAAACATCACGAAATAAATTTATTCCAGCCTGTAATTGTTACTCTGGAAATTTCACTTTAATCTTTTTCCATATCGAACTGAATCTTTTCTTGCGAATGTGTTTATCTACACCAAAAGTAACTCAATTGGAAAATTTCCTTCTTTGTCGACTTAGCAGTTCAAACCGAGTTTTGTTTAAATGTCCAACTTCCTTTCTGCAACTTTGTTTGCACCTCCAACTTTGTGTTTCGTTGCTTCTTATTCTTGCATTCATACTACTTCCACAATCACACATCCATATTAAAGCCATTCTTAACCAATCGTCAAATTCTTCGGTACTCCGTGCCAATTTTCTCTATAGTTATTGTGCATTGAAGTTTTTTGAATCTTCTAATCTAATACTTCTGTCGTTGTGGTTCTTTTTATTTAAAATTTAACCAAAAACAATTTATATTTGGATGGGGAGTGTGCTGTACAAGTACTACAAGAACCAACAATTCTAATCTGAATGCTTACGGCTGATAAGTTAAATTATAGACGGTGAAAGGAAAATTTCCTTGATGGATAGAAGTGGTCTTGCTTAATTAATTGAAACTTTTTCGGATATTTTGACATGGAATGTTTGTTTCTATGATATCGTGTGTGGATCATCAAATAAATGGAGGATATTGTTTTTAACTTTAACTTCTGCCATAATACAGTCTTTGTGAAGAAATTTTTGTTTTTTAATGACTTTCGTGACTATTTTTTCTGAATTCAAATCTGACCATACTTTTTAAAATTTTTACCCTGGTAGAAAAACATCTTTTAAGAAGGTTATTGTGCCGGTTTTTTCATCTTTCGAAAAATTATCCGTTTAGGGCGAGTACGTAATTGAGAACTCGAGTATAGATGGAGTTTTCAGCTTTCTTCGAAGCTCTGTCTCTGATTGAATTTGTCATATTGACGGTTTCTTAGATTATAGTATAGCCAACCGAGCTATATTTAATTATTTCCTCTTGCTGTTCTGATATTCATTTCGGTGATATTTTAACATTTTTTTGATTTTGCAATTCTCGCGTTATACATCTCCCCCTGTCTGCTGGGTGATTTGGTAGTCCTTGATTTAGTTAATCTCAACATTTTGAATATTTCTTTGAATAATTCAAACTCGAATTGTCCCCTTTGGTTAAAGAGAATTTGAGACAGAATCGCATCTTTACGCCACATGACCAATAAGCTCTCATGATGCCATATATACAGAGTGATCCTTTTTAGGAACCGCTTCCACTCATTTGGTGGAGATACTTAGCTAACGATGTAAAACTAATGGAAAAATTACGATTAATAAGTTACATCAGAAAAATAAACCTTGTATTTTTGGGGTAATTTCATTCGTTTCGAGGGTGGTAGAACTTTTTATCCACACCTTTAGGTTCAATAAAAGCGGTAATATATATCGCGGAGTTCCAGGAAAGCTACATAAACATAAATGTGATGCATTTCTTAATTTTTTCCTCCCTAAGTTAATAATTACTTTTTTTATAAATAATTTAAATAGGTGTGATTGGACATTGTTAAATGAGTGGTTGGGTTTTAAAAGCAAAAATTTTATGTTAATCTGATCTCATTCTGTCTATTAACTTTCATGTTTATTTATAGGAGAATTTAAAATTAATTCTTGACTTCCAAGTGACATTGGTGTTGTCAACAAAACAAGTCGTCTCTTGCACGTCTTTAAATAAAAATTGACGTCAAGCTTTATAATATGGAATAACCCGAGCAAATCTTCACTGTGACACTATCTGATAATACAAATATAATATTTGGCAAGATTTTCTTATTTTTTCCAAAAATAAGCCACCTATTTTATTCAGATGTAGTATTTCTAGAGAGATAAAAAATTTTATATTAGTGATAGCAAAAAGATAAATTTAATTATATATCGATAAAAATGTAAAAAAATGAATTCACATATTCAATTATATTTTGAAAAGAATTAATCTTATAATTGCACCTATACTTAAATTTTAGCATTTGACTGTTTAAATTTTTCACTTTTACAACAGTTTATTATTTCATTTTTTTCTTTTATTCTTATATTTTTAAACTGTTTTGGTGTGAAAAATCTTAGGTTGTTGAATATTTTCAGTTTGAAGCGAAATAACATGGGTATAACCATGACACTAAATGCGAAAATAGCAAACTCAAACATCGCAAATAATAATTGATCAAGGATGAATCTAATGCAAAATAACGGGTATCAGTGTGGCTGCTTCACCCACAAGCACAGGAATTATAAGTGATTCCTCGGTATTGAAATTTATTAAATAAGAATCCATTATTTTAATACCATTCTATACATAAAAGTCATTCACCAATTTGTCCTTCGATTCCTTCTCCTCCAACGAGTACAGGATCAGACACCCGTTTCAATGCAAATTTCACCAAGATGTATTCCAGTCCTGTGTGGTGGAAAGTATCACTGAAATCTCTTGAAAAATACTGAATTCTTTCCCATAATCTCTTACGAATCTCATACGTCTTGGTGTTTTGTTACTACTCACTGGAGTTATCATTTTACCATATTACCCATTATATTCTCCGCAAAATGCAAATTCTACATTTCCGTTCTCTTCCAATGAAAAATAGTTATTAAGCTGTCAAATTTGACAAATTATAAATAAATGTATCTATTTTTAAAAGATATAAAAAGAAAATATTTAAAAATTTAACTTTTTTGGAAATACTGCATAACTATCAACTATTCCTTCGAAATAAGCACGAACTAATTCGCTCTTTATGCAAAACTACCAGATATATGTGAAAATGTTTAAGCCAATTAAGAGTTTCCGACCGATACCCAACTTAATTTGTGCTTCAAAATTTTTTGAGAGAATCTAATTGATTCTGGCATGAGAAATAGAATATTATTCTTAAATATTGTGGTCTTGAAACATTTATCACAATCAAATATTTTTTCATAAATTCGTCAAATTTCCCTTTGTTGGAATCAAAACGACAATACATAAATACTGTATTGTACGTTTTCTTCATTTTGCTTTTAATATATTGAAGTTTTCAAGTGAAAATTAAAGAATCTTTGACAGATTAGGAAAATAACCCGTTTTCTTAACTTGAACAAATTTCGAAACTCAACGTTAAAATTTTATTCTTACGTTGGTTGAAGTGAATTCAAGTGCTCTCATATCGAATTACTTAACAGCTGAGTTCAATCAAAGCATAACGATCACAATATTTTTTCGATGCTTCTGAAATAAGAATCTTTAATTTCGTTCAACCTTGTTGAGAACTATATATTTCTGAGGAAAAGTGCTCGTGTGGATAAATTAGTTTTTAAAACTAAGCGTTTTTAGATTGGTAAAGGTAAGATGAACTCTTTTTTGAATTTAAAGTATTCTGGAGATGGCGATCTTTCTGCATGAAATAATTCTTGGCTGTGTGTTCATATCAGTAAAATAAATGGGAAGAAGGCTGAAGTAAGAACTATGTAGATATTTTTGAAAAGAAGGGCTCTCAAATATCCCCTTTCTCTGGCAGGCGAGACGTGTTTGTCGTATAAGATATATAGGCTCACCTAATGTCAAGATTCCCAATTTGATAGAATCTTGGAATTTGCGCAAGATGATATCTTTCGAAAACTTCGATGATCTTGTCTCCCGGGTCAAAGGGCTAATAGACAGAACATACCTCTCTTAAAGTTGTTATGATATGGAGATTTTTATTCTTGAAAAATTTATCTCTGACGAAGATAAAATTTCGATTTGAAAACTCCTGTCTGATGAGTTGATTGAAAGTTTTTCAAAAGCAGTTAAAAATACAAAATATTTTCAAATTCTAGCATTACCGTTATGTATCAAATTGTTTTTACAGCCGATACGAAAGTTGAACATATAATTGGAGGATTTAGCCTGAAAATTTGGCGCTTACAAAAAAGGTAGATTCTTTACTGGACAATAAATACACTTTTAGAAGAGAACCATGCAAATCTAGTACCATATGTTCGAATTGTCGCAGAAGAGGCACCTCCCTGTTTACATCCTCTTAGAACGGAAGAATATAGCTAACCCACGACAGAAGAGTCTACGAAGTGTTAAAAAACTCTAATAATTTAAAAGATCTGATAATTGTGGAATATCAGATTAACTGTAAGGCCTGTTATGATGTCTTTGATTCGTGATCTACAGTCTCACACATTGAAGCTGATTCTCATAAAAATTTTTCCCTTTTCTATACTCAGATACAAGTCTACATTTTTGAAATAATCAGATAATTCTCGAATAGATGTCCTTTGAAAGTTTAAGACAAGTGGGAATTTTATGAAGTATCAATACGTTCTTTGGTTTTATGTAGTTTCTAACCTTGTTCGGCATAGTACTATTGGTCCTAACTCACTTAAAATATTTTGTGTTTGTTTTTAACCATATTAAACAATAAAAAATTCCTCGCTGAGTCTCCACGTTATTTATACGGTATCAAACAGTGATTATGTTGAGATTTCTGAGAACGCAATTTAATGCTTTCTTGGGCAGATCGTCTTTATATCCACCGAAACCAGCTGAGATTAATCAAATATCTAACAACTACCGAAACGTATTCACAACCTATTCTGGTCACATGTCAAAAATTAGCATTCATTTGAATCGATCAAAGACTAAACATGTAAAATGTCACCCAGGTAGATTCAATTCTCTATTAGAGATAAAATGAAAGAGTGAATGAATGATATGCTTCGAATGAGAATAATCAAGTATAGTTCGATTCCAGTTGTTGTCAGGAAGTATATGTACAAAAAGCAGACGACGAGCTGCGAATATTTGACAACTGTAGATAACTTAACAGTATATTTCAAGCAATTCATATCCACTTCCTCTTATAAGCAAGCTACCTTTATGCACAATTTTTCAATGATAAGATTTGATGTCCGAATTGTGGTAAATCCCGCAAGGAAATCTTGTTGCAGAAAAGGCTGCATTGAGTTTTGTTACCGAATACAGATTATTCAAATTGACAATCATGCCTTCTGGGAACTTTCAGAGATCGATGAACGATTTTTTCAAGGGGATGACTTTTTATCTTAAAAATTGATGATATTTGATTTTTATTACGTCGATTTATGAAAACCAAACACATCGAAGCTTTTCCAAGATAAAAAACAAGTCTCTGAGTGTAAAAACGTAATGTTTCGTGTTTGAAAAAGTGCCCTATTCGTGTTACAGAACGAGTAAGTTTGTAATGGACCCTGAAACACAAAAACTATATTAAAATATCAAAAGGCGGTGAGGCGGATATTATTATTAGACATAATCTGTTTTATTAAAGTTTAGTTTATGAAGACAGCCTCCTGAGAACCTCGAATCATAGCACTAGTATCAGACACTCTTTTATTCATGAGAATTAACTTTGTATAAAAATGATAAGAAAACAGCAGGAAATATTGCCAAACAAGCTTTCGGTTTTCCGGTCAACTACTCTGATGCATTTCTTAACCATTATGCAAAATCAAGGTTAAAAATACGTATAAACGTAAAAAATAGGATTTCTTCTTTTCTTGATCAAAAATATAAATCGGTCTTACTTGTAATTATCTTCTTTCTTCTCACGTTTTGAGGAATCAATCTGGCATTTTGCAAAGGTTTGAACTTTTTTCAAAAATTATCAAACATTCCTCATAAGTCAAGCTCGATCATAGATGTCAAATAAGGATAAAGAATTGCTTACTTTTCAAGACATACTCCTATTTCTGCATCTGTAGGATTGTCTTAGCTTCGAGTGAAAGACAATATTGAGATAGATCTGTTGTGCTCAGAATACATAAATTTGTGCACCATAGAAATAAAAATAAAGAGCTTTTTCTGGTTGTCTTCTTCAAGTAAATGCCCAATAAAGACACGACTCAAATAAACCATTCAAATTTGAAATTTCCGCGATCAGCATTCCTTACCTGTGTCTATCATCAAATAGTGAGTTAACCACACCCCGAGAAATAACAAAATACACAAACAAAAAGTCATCAATGCCCTCATGAAGATACTTCAACAGACAGAACTTTCTAGCAAGGACCGAAAGAACACTTAAAATAGATCGATTTAATGTACCAATTTTGGAGCTTAGTTCATGATTAAAAAATTTATGGTGTTTCATATATGCCTTTCATGTGAGAGATATGGACATTCAGTGAAAAACTAAACAATCAAATCTTCTAAAATAGTTTTATTTCACGCAGAGAATATGACATAATCTTGTCCATAATAGACGGATAACTGAGTTACTCGTAACAACAGACACGGATGAGTTTTACCAACCGGTAATTACATCCATGTTTTCTCTATCACTATCCTTGAGAGCACTAATAGAGTCATTCATAAACTTCTCTCTTTTGTCAGACAAATTGACAGTAGTAAAGAAGATGAGTATGAGATTTAAATGTTATCGTGGCTGCTACATCGCGGCGTGCTAAGTGAAGAGACTTTGGGGATAAGCAGGAATATTTTGAACCGGCAACACATACATTGCCAGAGTAGATGAAGTCCCTCACGCCATCAGTGTTCACAGCGAAAAATCATAATATGATAAAGACAGAATCGTCAGTTAACATATCATGTAAACTCAATTATTTGACAACCAACCATAATACATGGAGGCGTGTCTCTACTGGGTATGCCACGAAAACTATCATTACAATATATTGTTTAAGATATCGAGTGGCTTGGACTGGGCTACGCACATAGTGTAACATTTGGCTAACACTCTCATCTTTGTGAACAAACCGGACTCACAAGTTATACGACCGGTAGTTGAAATCAACATTCATCCTGTCGATATCTTAACTGTTTCAGAACAAGTGGCCATTCATGTAAACAGCTATCTTGCAAGTAGATATAAGTAAACTATCTGAAGAGCACTCGTGTGAAGAATCAAAGCATAACCTATCGCGCAATATTTTCCTGGCCTAGCAGTGTTCAGAGGTGTTTGCTAATATGTGTTCCAACATCCTAAGTGTCTCAGCCAGTTACCACACCCATCATGAATTTTTCATTTCCCAAGGAACATCAAATATTTAAAATGACAAGTTTGATTGGCTTAATAAACAAAAGATATGAAAGAACCTTATAAAAAGAAGCTAAACTTCTTCACGTACTTATTTATGAGAATTGTTTGATTGGAACACAGATTACAATCAAACTGTTTGACAATCTCAAGAAATTATAAACGTCTAAACCTATTTTGACACTTCCAAACCTCTCAAACACCTTAAAGATCCACACAGATGCAAGAAAACCTGCCTCAAGTGTTGTACTTGAACAAAATGGGCACGCAATAGATAAAAAGCCGATTTGTAATAAACAAGCGATTACTATTTTTACGTCAACTAATTAAAAATCTACTGTAAAAATAAAATAAACATTTTTAAAAAAGTAAAAAGAAAAGCGAAGACAGTGAAAATTTTTATATTAAAACAACCAAGATAAATTCGATGCATGATTTCTTAGAGTATAGTCATAATATAGGCAAAATTTCAAAATGTGGAATAAATATGTTAAAATGATTAAATAATTATTAAAATAATGAAATAATTTTTGCTTTTGCTCCGTTATCACCGGCGCGAATATGAATGTCGAAAGAAACATTTTGCGGAAAAAAGTGGAAAAAATTTCATGGAAATAATTGTTTAACAATATAAAATGATATTTCAACATTTTTTGAAAATAAACTTATGAAAAATATGAGTTTCTCAATCGAGTGCCATGGTTTAGTGGGCAAATTTTACAGGCCAGTTCAATCACACTATTATGCTCTCGTTGTGAAAAAAGCAGGCTAGAAGGATTATTTTGTCCAAATTTACTAACTTTTATTTTGTAAGGCAAGAAATATTCCCAGGGTTGACTTTTGCTCTGAGATTGTGACTCTTAGACAACAGCAGACCGAATAGCATGAAGAAATTAAAATGGTGATAGGATAAATTGCTCTTACATTTTCGGTAAAGCTGAAGTAAATAAAAATTACGTTCTACCTTTTTCATGTTGAGAAAAGGGACAAAGAAACACTCTTGCGGATTATTTTTGCCAATGCTAAACAAGATGGTAAAATCACGCGTGACGGTTGTGTCCCTCTCAAAAAGTGTCAGAGTTCAGGATTCTAACATTAAATTGTTATTCATGAAAACTTCGTTGATCTATTTATTTGAACAAAAACACTAAGAATTCAGTGATTGACAATACAAAATTACAAATATCGAAATTGAAAAAAGGAACAAATTTTGATGAATTTCGTCCTCGAACGTTTTTAAAAAGGAATGATTTGTTGAAGAGTTATAAATTGCCAATTATGTAGAAACAGTTATTTTTATTCTTTTAAGATTATTAATATCAATTTTTTATTTTTGAGTTTCTTATTATTTGTAAACACTAAAAATGTAAATGAGACAACCATAATTTTATTCTGGGCGCATGAACAATAGAAAAAACATTTGCGGGTTCAACGTTGGCAATAAAATGTTTCGTGAAAACACACCGGTGAAGCGCTTTCCACCCACAATTCGACAGCCCATTCTCTACTCAGGAAAGCCTTAAACCCAACTATATTATTAACCTACCTAATGATGACGACATAACATACAAAGTTCGAAACAATCCGCGATGCGAACCACTCTCCCAGATGTAAGGTTGATCTTATGGGCAGAGGAGAGTGTGCGGGTTTTAAGTGAGTGAAAGTCTTACACTACCTGTTTACTGGTGTATAAACTACGAAAGGGCGTACTCGTTCTTTAACTTTCTTCGAAATAAACCCTGATAGGTTTTCCGCGCCCTTGCTCCTCAAAAAATAAAATCTCATTCAAGCCGATGAGCTCCAAAGATGATTTAGACCACAAGACTCATCAAGTGGAACTAAAAATTATGTCAAATCGTGGAAAAACATATACCATTTCAGATAAAGTGGTTTCTAGATCATGAATTTAAATAATGCTCAGATAACGTTGTAGATGGCATGTAGACGTTAGCATTCTTCATACATAACCTTTCGTGTTCTTTTAAAATATTTTAACTCGTTAATTTTTTAAAGAGGTTACTATTTAACCTTTGAAAGCATATACGAGATATGTTTCGTTTTTTCTCTCATGTCATGATCAAAATCATTGTTCAGATGGTCATTAGTTTCGCCTGCAGTGGCTGAGTTTATACCTTTTGTCTCCTACTGAGAGCCTTGCATGGTGGTGGTTCTTCAACAGAATAAACAAGCTCATTCTGATAATCTTCGACGTTTATAATTAATATTTTTTTATTTACAGTGCTATTTTTTATCATTTAGCATTCTACTTGAAAAAAGTTGAAAATGAGTTCAAATTTTACACCTTATGTTGATGTTTCCTATAAGGTACACAGACCAATATTTGTTGGAGCAATTTTCTACGCATATGAATGAATCTACAAAAAATATTTTTGAATAGGTACAAGATTTTTAAATTTGTTGCGAAGATTACTATGTTGGTCATAATACTCAGTAAAATCATCTTAAAATTTACGCGTCTAGTATATTATGAACTGGTTAATTTAACGCGCATGTGTCGTGCTAATTTTTAATTTAGACCTTAATCAATACTCTACACAAGTATATCTTACCTTTAGTCGTAAAATATAATTCTGGATCATATGAAACTGCATTATATTATTTTAAGTTTCATTCTTTCGTAAAATTTTTTGAGAAACTGTGTTCAACTGGTAAAATTCTTAACTTTGGTTTAAGAATTAGAAAATAAGTTTTTGGTTATCTTGAAAAGTAATTGTGTTTTCTCTTAGACGCGGCGGTTCAGTCTGAAACATTTTACAATTTGTTCGTTGATATAAACTGAAAAAAATTTGATTATTTTTATTCGATAACTAAGATAAAGTTAAATGCATTGTATCAATATATTCTTCAAACGGTTAATACTATATACCACTAGAATCGCTATTTTAGCTTTATATATTGTGTATGAACTTAAATACTTCAAGAGATACAAACGTATTCTGATATAAAACCCTTAACGCACGCGCATAAAAATACAAACAAACGTGCACAAAATATATGATATACCGGTATTCGAAGTAAAGCTGGCTCAACAGTTAAACCTTTTCTCGCGCTGAAAATGTTATCATCAAAATCGAAAACACAATAACTTTTGTCGACCTATCGATTGATAAATTTCAGAAAGTGGAAAGTTTTTGCGTTAGATGAATCACGATGATTTACTCTAAGTAAATGTTCGCAATGTTTAGAAATTTTGATTATAATTTTTAATATAACAAGATCGATTGATCTGAAAAGAGGTATAAAATCATATGAGTACATCTGGTCGAATTCAACTGATGTTAGTATTGGGTTTAACCCTCCCTGGACAGAGTACTAAAAAATGCAAGAACAAATCCAAACACATTAATTTACCATTTTGAGATAAAGTAGAAGAAATTAGAAAAAAAATTTGAGACTATATTCTTTGTAGTTTTTTTTGTTTTCTGTATTAAGGATAATTAAAACGCGAGTGCGTTGTTAAATAATTAAAATGCGGGTGCGCATAATATTGTTACGTCTTCTATTTCACGTGTTCTACTTATATTTTCATTAAATTAAAAATTATTGAAATGCTGCAGAATCTATTAACACGCTGTAAAATGCAAATGATTCATCACCCTGGGTTAGAACTAAGGAGTAAGGCCTCTAAGGCATAATTGAGTTAGTTAAAAAATTGTCAACTACTGTTTAAAACCGGAATCAGATGTTTCCTTTTTAAATATTCATCTATGGTAAATTTATTTACGAAGTAATGATATCAGATAATCTCACAAATACTTAGTGGATGTTACAAAAATTAGAAAATACTTGAAATTAGAAAAGATGATAAATGAACTAAGGGGCTAAAAAAACAGTTATAAAGACAACATAAAAAATAATTGCTAAACAAGGACAAGATTGGTTATATCATTTCAATTCACTTTGTAAGAAGTTTAGCCGAATTTTCGATTCTGCCTGTATTGGCGATGGGTTGTGAACTGCCCCCAATTCTTGGAGGACATTTAAAGTTTTTAACAATTCTTCCATCGAAGGAACATCTCTACTCTTAAAGATGTTTACTTTTCTTTGATCGATCCAGACTGACGAATCGAGCATAGATCTCAATAAATTTTAATAAATTACATCTTTTGCATAAAATGTTTCATCGGCGTTCGAGCATGAAAAACTTTTTATGATGTTTAATAAATTGTTCATGTCGATGTCTCCAAAAAGCGGACCAGTCTAATCATACTTTTTTCAAACTCGTGTTGTGGGTGGGTTTTGTTTGATGAACTCCTTCATATTGAGCTCGACTAACTCCTGAATCTGGTAGAACGTGAAGGGGTTAAAGATCACTCTCTCAAATGCCTATGTTTCTGATTCTCGATACTAAATGTGAAGTGGTTACGTTGTCCATCACATCTGGTAGATTCAGGTTTGTGGACACAACAACGAAAATAATTTTGGCACCGTCAAACATGGCCCACTTTAGGATCAGTGTCAACACATTATGCTCACTCGATTGAAGATGGTCAAACTGCATATGAATGAAAGTAAGACGTTGTCGATAACAAGAAGTGTGTACATTTTAGGCTTGTTCCTGAAGAAGGTATCGAGTTGAAACATTGCATTTGTTCTTGAGAGCCTAAAGTGCATTACTTCAATCAATGCAGTTCAAACGTTGGGAACAAATGTCGCAAAAGACATCAAGAGCTTTCTCATAACCAGCTCCATCTACGAAAATTTTCTTGATATTTGGATTGTCCTTGTATTCCTCGAGGACACGAGTGATCGTTGCGCTTTTGCCGCTGCCAGGCAGGCCCAAGACATATATAATCCTTTTCTTATTGTGAAATTACATTGAATTTTTATTTATAACTGATTCTTTTATGAAATTAATAATAGTTAAAAATTCGAAAGTCCGCGACTTTATTGTCGAGCTAATATACGCAAGCAAGAAACTTGTCAGGAACAGGGTCATCTTTCCCGATAAAATTCAGAATATAATTACTAAGTAAACGAATTAATATACTTTGAAACTTCATTCACACCAACCACGTCTTCTCTAACATTTAAAAGAACAAAAAACCTGATATCTTCAGGAACCTTTACTATCTCTCTGTGAAGATTAAAAGCCTTACTTTGGAGGCGAATCCTTATACTTGGACTTTTCACTCTAGTTAGATGAAAGAGTACTAAATCTTAATGGCAGATTTGGGCTTTTGTGGGGTTTCAGGTAAATTAGCTTTCTTCGGTTCAGGAACTTGAATTGGAGATGTCGATTTTCTCTTCTTCTTCTCTATATTCAGGGGTTTAATCATAACGTGATTAGGAACGACGTCGATCGAGTTGTTTGCTCTTTTTTTATTGACTGGCAGTCGCAAGGTTGATGATTTGAGTTCAGCGGGTCGGTTATCCTCTTTGTTGCGTTTACGATCCTTTGTATAGACTTTGTCAAAAAGATCGGTTTCTAACCATTCGACAATTTTGAATGTTTTCAATTGGCTGCTTCGCTTGTTTTCTTGGTGCGCCTTTACTCGAAACTTGTCTACGTCCCTCAAGAACTGGGAAACAAAGTTGAACGAGTCCTCTAGAGTTTTCGTAGCGTCCAAGACATTACCAGTCTTGTTAAAGCCCGAGACAATCACCAGTGTATCTTGATCAGAATTTTTAAGATCAAAAGAGATTTTGAGGGAATTATCAATACACCGCAAATCAATAGTTGCCGTACTCTCAAATATTACGCAGCTGGGGATAAAAGAGGAACGAAAAAGTAGTTCGGCTGTAACTTTTCGGGAAAAGTAAATTTATCAGAACTCAAATCTGAATTTTTATAAAAATAAATAATTTCTCCACGACGGGGGGAGAGGGATACTCCGTGTGGATCCGTAATATAAATAGATTTATTCAGGTATATGGAAACGAGCTTCCCGAATAGTATATTTCTTGGTCCGGGTTTCAGATGAAAAGATATCACATCTCCAACGTGGATTTGTAGTTTGTTTCGAATTATGCACGATCTATTTTTTAATCCAAAAAATACTTGTAATATTTCTTATCAAATGTTTCGAGCTCGCTGATTGGTTCTAAAAAGCGTACTTCGTCCATTTCTAGCATTTAATAATTCCGCCCGAAGCGGTTCAAACCAAGCACGTTAAAAATCAATTAAAAATGCTCAATTCTTAATTTTGGTCTCACGTAAACACCATTTTACGTTGGCGGTATTTTTACTGTGTAATCTTCACATGCATCTTATAAGTGAAACAACCTACGAACTAAAAAATTAGCTTATTTATATCTCTAATAAACTTGATTATTTTTATTAATGAGAAATTTTAGAGGTTATCCTCAGCAAATTATTTTATATTTTCTTAAAATTGAAATTCTATAAAAATTTTGCTGACATTATTTGATTGCACATGCTCTTTATATGGGATTTGCTGTAACTTTAATTTGATTTAATGTTTTAAAAATGTAATGGATATGCCACCAATTAAATTCTTATCAGAGACAATTTTTTCAAAAATATTTAAAGCTATTAAAAGTATGTTCCGTTTGATCAATCTAGCTAACATTCTGTGTGCAAACATAAGTCTATGTTGACAACGAAAAAGGCTATAGATGTAGTCCACCTTGAAATTCAGAAAATTCTTGACTTGTTTCTTTTTAATTAAATCATTTTAGGATTATGTTTTGAATGAGGATAATTTTAAGAAAACAGTCGCGTGTTTGCATAAAGATAATTTCAATAAAACCAAACATTTTTAATATCACCTAATTTTCATTGTCTGATATGACGTTCATGTAAAACAAAAAAATATTTATCTTCGTTCAAAAATGATTTTCATGTTATAGAAAACGAGTTTTTACCTATCTTTTCCAGGGATGCCCAGCATCCTGCCACAGAGTCTCCTGTGGTCAACTGCTCTTTTGGGGGTCTCGATGAATATTAGCGATAACCTTGTACAGTGATCTACTATCCTGTGCTTATGTCTCATTCAACGACATTAGTAACTTTCCAACCATAGATTATATATGGATGCATTCGAAAAAACCTAACAGACTCATATCTCACTTTGTGTAACATTTTGCACTGCGCACACCTTTATTTTTGTTCATAACACACACGCGCTTCTTAATATTGGTGTAAATGATTACATTCGATGAATTTTTCCGTGATTTCATGTAGTTCTTTTGGAAATATAACCATAACCAGATGATAGTGAAAAATAAATATTTATTCAGAATCCAATCTTTACAGATAAGTGAAGAAATTTGTGTTGAAGCCAAAATGTTTCAGAAAACAAATCAGTGCAACCGAAGCAGCATTACCAGCAAGTTTAAGTTTTCGTCATGTTTTGGGCAAGAAAGTAAAAGCCTTTATTGAGGGAAAACATTTGAAATTGCATTCCAGCCTCAGCTGAAGATATCCATCGACAGAAAAAAAATAATTTGAAACAACTAGTTTGTCTCGAGTGAAGATCACGAAACGAGTTAAGGTTCCAACTGAAGGCAAAGGCAGAGAAATTTGAACTTTTATTAATCGCTGTCCATGAATCTGCAGACCCTTAGCACACTGCACAATTATTAGTGTTTATTTGTGGGTTTAGCACGCGTTTAAGAAGCCCGAAGAATTAACTGATACGAAAAATATATATGGAACAAGAACCAGTGAAGATTTGTTCAGAGAAGTATCAGAAGTGTTTTCTGACCTTGAGCTTGATTGGAGCAAATTTGTTTGTGTTATTTTTGAGAGTGAAAGAACGGTGCTTGGACGATACAACGAGTTACTTGTCCATCTTCGTCAAAAAGAGGCAGATTTAAATTATAATGATTGTCTGAGGACACTTAATTATTTCATCCACCAGCTGCTAATCTGTGCAATGCCACTGAATTTGGAACATGTGATGAGAATTTTTGAAAATCTGTAAATTGTATCAGGTCTCTTGTGTTTAACCACAGACATTTCTTATGGTTTCTGAATCTAAGGACGTGATATACCACAGTGAAGTTCGTTTGCTAAGTCGAGGTAATGAATGAAACGATTTTTTACTTTTATGCACTAAATTAATATTTTATGAATGAGGGTGATTATGGCGTTTGCCAGCAAATATGTATGCAAATGGGCCTTATAAGAGTTGAAGAGGATGAAATCCTAGCTTAGTTCATGCGGGATATGTGAGCTTCTAGGTAATCCTGCTGTTAAGGTGCGTCATTTAATTTATGGCGTTTTCTTCTTTTTTATGCATCGAACGGCGGTGAATTCAGCTTTTTTGTCTGTGATTTACAGGTTTCGAAACTGTGGTTTGTTTATTTTAACAAAATTTCAATTTGAATAGTCATCCGATCGGACGGAAATTATGAGACTTAATTACAATAATTCCAATTCAATCCAGAAATAGAATCTGGAACCTGTTTCTTTGATGCCTTTAATCTCTCTCATGAATGATTGTGTTCAACGTTTTTTATATGCTTGGACTAATAAGAAACAAGCTTCTGTGTTAGTGTCGCGGACAACAATGCTGATATTATTTATGACAGGAGAGGGTACTGTACAATGTGAAAGAGGCGGTTAATTTTTTGGGGCCGACACCTGAGTTTGAAACGGATTAGCACGATTATATACTGTTGGTCACATCACATTCCACATGCTTTAAAAAAGCACTCAGCAGAAGTGATGTCAGACCATACAGTAGTCGACAGGTTTAATTTTATGCGAGAAGATTGCGCAATTTTGTGGAGAATCATCCAGGTGAAATCGATGAATTTTATGCCAATGGAATACCATTAGTGTTAGAAATGGATGAATCGAAATATTTTCATCTAAAGTTCCATTGGGGCCCGTGGAGAAATGGCCACTAGGTCTTTGACAGCATCAAGCGCGGCAGGGGTTAGTTTTTCCTTGTGGCAGTTGCTGACGGCACAACTGCTATGTTGCAGCCATTGATTCAGAGATCCATTCTACCTGGTACACGTATAATTTCTGATGGTTGACCGTATTCGCAAATATTAACAGTATCTGCAACGTTACATACATAAACGAAGTAGTGATCCGTCAACTTCACTTAGTCGATCTTGATAAAAACGACATTCACACTGAAAATGTCGATAATATTTGGATCCGCGCGAAACGCAAACACCCCCACCGGTTTGGAACCTCGCGTGCTTTGTTAACTTAGTACCTTCGTAAATTTGTATTTTACAACAGGTTTAGTTGCCAGGACATGTTTACGACCTTACTGAAGACAGTCTCAGAGAACTATCTAGTTTGAAATTTTGGTTGTCACCGCTTTTGTTTACAGATTCCTATTGTATCAACTTTATGAGATAGAGGGACAAGTTTGTTTTTATGCCCAATTTACAATTGAGTCAGCTTTAATACGTGAGAGAAATGTTTTTGCAATACACTGGCTTAGCTATTTCGCACACCTTAGCTGCAGGATTACTGATTGTCTGCATTCTCTGTCATGAAAGAGGGTGTCGGATTTCGATTCACATATTCAGAATCTGATTTCTAAGAAACAGAACTGGACGTCATATTAATAAAGGAATGAAACCATGAGGACAGATCGTA
The DNA here is from genome assembly GCA_024349245.1 of Neodontobutis hainanensis. Classification (NCBI taxonomy): domain Eukaryota; kingdom Metazoa; phylum Chordata; class Actinopteri; order Gobiiformes; family Odontobutidae; genus Neodontobutis; species Neodontobutis hainanensis. The sequence continues at coordinate 22,073 of JALDNG010000470.1, read as the reverse complement.
TTTCATTTTTTTGAAATATTAAATATATTCGCAAAATTTTTGTCAAAAATTTTAATTTTTTGAAAGGTGATGCGTTAAATGAACTTTATTTATAGTAAAGCGTAACAAATTTTTCAATGTCAGTATTTTCTGAACTAGGTGTTTGAATCGAGAGGAAGTGATTTCGGTACTTCTCGCATCTACTCGAGTATTTAACTGATCATATGAAAGTACACCGATTCTCTAATATCATGCAGTCTTGTAAAATTTTAATTTTGTAAATTTCTCAATTAAAGAATAGCTATCGTAAATTTTTGTTTTTATGTCAATCAAAACTGCGACTTCGTGCAATATATTATTTATATGTTAGTAATAGCCTTTTAGTTAAAATCAAAATGAGCTTATATTTAACTGTTGAAAAAATGCGAATATTATTGTGATGAAATAACCCAAATTGTATAAAAACTACTGTTAAATATATTTTCAGTCAAACTAGGATGTTCAGCGTAGTAAATTCTCAATTTCGATGCAAGCTTAAATTTACTGATTCGCAAAATAAATAAATCTTACAATTATAAAAGCTTCGCATTATTTTTAAATAAAAATAATTTATAATACAATATAAGAAAAAATATTTTGAAACAATTTCTTCAACATATTAATGTGAAATTGAACAAGTTTGGTTGTTAAACTTCTGGGAAAACCACGAAGTGGCAATAAATTTTGATTTTTTCCGAAATGAGCAGAACCATCAATGATCTTAACCTTTCCATCCAATAAAAAATCATATAATAAAGCTGTAATCGATGAGGGTGGTAATTACGGCCAACTTAAAAAATAAACTGTCTAAGTCACAGTACCAAATTTTCTAAGTGATTTAATTGTTACTCATACGAATAGTTCCTGATGGACAGAGGAAAGGGAAAGGTTTATAGTTGTCCTGGTCCCACACTACCCGACGCCAGACAATAGTACGAACTGACTTTAGAATGGAGTCGAGTTGCCTGAACCTCGTAAGCTGAGTCGCGTCGACGAGTGTACATACTCTTAATTCAGATGATTCCCTGATAGGTTTGACTCATTCTAACTCAGAAAAAATTCACATAAATTTTCAATCCCAGTCATAAGCCCAAAACATGTGCACTATGATGATAAAAAGTGGTTGAATACGTGGATAAATTTGAAGATATATGCCATAAGTTATTTTTTAACATCAAAAACTGTTTCATTTAACAGGATGATGGCTGTCGATTAGAAAAGCGGAAATCTAACGCATCAGAAGGTTTAAAGTGAGACAGATCATGCAAATTTTTGTCGGATACTGAAATGTTCTCTTTTTCGAAACAGAAAAACACACCTTAAAGTTCAACCTAACGTGCTTAGTTTCGGGGTCTTTCCCTCACAAGACTATAAATCTCCTCAACTTCATTCAATGTAAGCTCCCTTTGTTCTGTTAAAATTCAATAAACGGATTTACTACCCAGTAATAGCGAAAAACAAATCCTGACGAAAAATATTCGGTGAGATTATAACATAAATTTCATAGCGTGAAATATTAAACTGAAGAACTTCTTGCTTAATTTTTTAGATGATAAAAGATAAGAGTTTCCGAATTTTCAGCAGATGCACAACTCGTGAAACCAACAAACTTTAAATTGAAAGCCTGAATTCTATCACTTGAAGATAAACAATTTTTATTTCAACTTAGGAATATATAATTTTAAATGTAAATACATAAGAAAACCAAATATTTTTTGGCGATATAAAATATTTCAAAGCATACGTCTTAGTACTTACGTGTCTGGAAGATTGCGACATACTCGGCATTCATTACCAACATAAAGTTGCTTGAATTGGGGGCAGTTCAGGAGATTTGAAAAATTTTGAACGTTTTACATTTGGAGATCTGATCAAGAAAAGTTATTTTATTTTCCGCATAATTAGAATATCCTTCTTAACTTCCATGTTTTGGACACAAGCAATTCTGACGGTCTTCATCAACAAGTTGGCGGAGGTGGGATTGATACATGATACATCACGGAGTCTTTGTTTCTTAAACTGTTTAAATAAAAGGATAATTGTTGTCAGAACATTTTTAGATTATGGGGTTTATAATGAAAGAAATTTCAGCTGTAGACTGTTCCGGAATCTTGATATCTTAATCTTACATGTCTACAATATTAAATATTCTTTTAATAGCTGGAAAAATCAACGATCTTTCTTCATTATAGTGTCGTTGCTAACAAAACATTGTTTTTCATTTCGAAGGAATTTAAATCGATTGAGAAGTTCAAGCTGTACTTTTATTTCTCCTCTTGGTTGAACGTGTTAATCAACGTCAAACTCTGGATTAAAGTAAGGTTATCTTCAAGCTGATTTAATTTATATCACTAATTAGACAGTTTTTGGATAGAACATATTCACAGTCACCTGAATTCTTCATTTGTTTCATAGTTTGAAAAAATATATACTCCTGACCATTCGTGGAGAGATATTATTGAGGTCCGAAAATTAATGTTATATTTTAGATTCGCACCACTCCAAAAATTTACCTAAGAGAGATTGATCAGCTCTGAAACAATGAACCATCACATGTTTTTGTATAGGAATTGCATTATCGATACTGAAGTGAAAACGTTGATTCTTGGAATTATCATCCATCATGATGAAACCAGTTCTCCCATAAAAATCGACATCTTGATCAACATACATCATATCTAATGGTTCTTCCACTATTTCCATTGATCACTTTGAACACAGGACTGACTGTTTCGGTGATTTTAGCAAAAGAAGCATCAACTACGCATTTTTTCTATCCTGTCTCAAAATCAGACCATGTGAAGAGCATTAAAATGACGTAATCTCAAGATCCCGAAATTGGCAAAAATTTAAAATTTCAAGAATTTTGTGCTGAACTTTTAGGATATAATGACTTGATTAACTTACCTTAACGAGTCGATATTTATTTAAATTGAATTTTAAACCTCTTGGATGATATTTTTATATTTTTTAGATTTGCTTCACCAGCCAATTATAACGTTTAGACACCCTTATATTTAGAATGCATTTTTGAAACGAGCTTTAGAAATTTCTCGATTCTTATTTTCATCCGATAACTCAATGTGCCTATAAAGCAAACTACGCCTTTTCTCTACGTCCTTACTATTTTTAGTAAGATCTATGCAGGATACGACTTATTCAAACAGAATTTCAGCGACATTTAGTATCTCAAGATTCAATTATTTATTCTTAATTAGTTCATTTTAGTATCAACGTAGATCGTCTCTTTGCAACAAGATAATAATTCACTTTGTTTCAAAAAATCTAACATTGACTGAGATTTATAATCCTCGATAAGTATATATTTTTGACCACGTAGGTATATATGGTAATTATAGACTCTGAATATAAGTGACAAATTACGTGTAAATAACCCTTTTGATTTTTTCTCTTGTCTTTTAGCGACTTGCACGAAGTGTCTCGAAAACATACGAGTATAGCTTTATAAATAGTTCACCAATTACAAGATCTAAAGTTCAACAAAACAGACAAAGGGAAAGGTTATTTAACGTGTACAAACGCATGCCTTACTAAAGAATAAGACGATTAAAGTATTGCTCATAAAAATGAATAATCTTTTCACATAATTTCATTTGGATTTTTAACCTCAAGTTAGTTAAATGATCAAGCTGTTTGGAATGAACATGTGATAATATTGGGCTACCACTAAAAATTTGTTCACTCAATACATCAATTGGTTTTGTTCAAAACAGGGTTGTTTCTTTGTTAAAACCGTTTGAAATAAAATAACTCGATGTGGCATATCAAAGATAGATAACTTCCATTTATGTAAATTTACATCCTCCACAAGAAGTTGGACAAGCCTCGCCTCAGAAATGAACAGGTCAATTTTATTTTAAGATCGTCTTTTCCGACATCTGATAACTTTTTCATCCGTGTTCTCAACTTTTCGAACCAGTTGAATGAACTGCCTCACTTGAAGAGGGTTTGAAACTATAAGTGGACGTTTTCACAGTCTAAAATGTACGTGAACCAAGAATTTTAAGAAAGGAAATTTTCGATACAATAAAATCCACTTCATTAGCTGCACGTCCCAACTCGGTCAATTAAATCAAAAACTAATATTTATAAAAATTTAAATTATCAACGTACAAGCAAGTTAATAGTCTACATTTATTCTGGAAAATGTTCGTTTTCAAATAATGACATTTTATACCTGAAATTATGGATTAACCCAAAATCGACAAAAATTGAGAATTTAACCATGAACCGAACATCCAGAAAAATTTTAATTTGAATTTTACAAATAAAGTTTTAAATTACTATTTTTATCGATAGATCTGATTTATTTTAAACTTTTTAGCCGCGTCTTATCGAATGATTTTGATCTTTGCAGTTTCAGGAGAATTTCCTGAATTTTTGTGATTCAAAAGCTGATCTTTTATTCCATGTATCAAAAATTCGCCCTTTCTGCATTGAGTATCTAGATATCCAGAATGAGTGGTTTGAACACATCTGCATGTCCCTTCACCTTTGAAGGATGACGAAAACCTTGCAAGCTTTGAAGTTCTTTCAAAATCAACAGATATTTTAGACAATTAAGAACAGTTTAAAATTAACCTTCAGATCGAAAAAAAGTTTTAAACAGAGTTTGTATTGATTAAACAAATAAAATCTTTATTAACGCCTCTTTCAGAAATCTCTTGTCGAAAAAATCACATCTTGTCAGGTTCATCCTCGGGTTGGAAAGCTAAATCCTAAACTTTATCTTTTCTATATCTAATGTTATCATGTATAATTTAATGCGAACGAGTATCACAAACATCGTCGGCAGTTAAGCCAAATGGCCAAGGATTCTTTTACTTCTACCAAGTGACCAGTTGAATGCAACAACGATAAAAACACAAAAAAATATTGGAAATAAAAATTATAAATCAATTTCATCAAACAATTTAAAGAATATTTTGAGCAGAGATGTAGTAAGGAGCATAGTTAATGACGTGTTTTCATTAAACTGCAAATATTGTGAAAGATACTGGATGTGGTTTTGGGTTATCACAGCCATCCCTCACCGAATTCAATTTGGCAGTTAGATTAACTTATCAAAAACCTTTAAATTTGATTTATACTTCTCATAGTATGTGAAAAGCTATTATACTAACTTCGAAGTCCGTTCCCTAGAAGTTAGTTTGAATTTATTTTCGCTCTTGGCTGTATCTTGAGAGTGCGTGTTTTCAGTCTTTACCAGTTGCATTTTATCAGAAGCCTTTTACTTTATTCTTCTACACTTCAACATCATGGCGGAAGATCGTCGATCAGATTATTTTACAAAACTCAAAGCTTAAATAAATAAGTTATAATGCCATCTTAAATTATATGATTATATCCAGTCTAAAGTATGCTCGACGCTGCATAATTCAGAAACTAGCTCTATTATAGTCTTATTAAGGTTTTATATCCTATTTGTAAGGCTCATGTTTGGGTGGATGTTTATTTCGCGTTTTTTAATTATTTTTTTGTCAAGTTAACTCTGAACAATTTTTATGTCTTTATTCTTGCATGTCCACTTCTATATCATATCGAAAATGTCTTTGTTATGATGTTGGCAGCGGTTTTACAGTTGTACCAGCATAAAAGACTTAGTCTATTCCACTTATTATGATTGTTCTGTTAAGAAATGGCCAATACGAATCCTTTTGTAGGATTTCATATCTTGAAAAGTCACTTAAAACAATCCAGTTGACCAGCCTCTGTTTGATCAACCTTAATCATTCATTTTTTAGAATTCATCATTTTGAAAAAATGAAGGGGAGTTCTTGTTGGACTTGAGGGTTGTTAGGAGGAGAATCTTTGAACTAAGAATGTTTTGAACATGATCATTTTTCATCTTGCTGTGGTTTCCAAATCATCATGATAATTATGTTACTTATCATGAATTTGAATAAACTTTGTGAGTTCTTTAATTATTTCATCGCCAATATAAGATCTTCAATCGCCAACCTAAATAGTTTCGATTTATAATTATGATTATAAATTTAATCAAAATAAATAGATCACCTCGTCTCGTATTATCGATTCTTACCATAGTAGAACTCACTGACTTAAATCCGGGTCCACTTTTTAGCAACTAGTGGTTCTATGTGAATGAAATTATAGGTTGTACTGAAAGATTTTTTTTCTTTTTAACAAAATTTGAGGAAACAATTTACGTTTACGGTCATTGCAGAGGCTCCACCCGTCAAAACTCATACCTTAAATTTCAATTTTAAACCACCGGACAGTGTATGAATTGACCATGTCAACTAAGTCATGCAATTTTGTTGCTTCTTATAACTTTAAACATCAGAAAAAAATCTTCAAAGTAGTTATATTGCCAGTAAAAGTATCAAATATCATATATGCGCCACAACTGATATGTTATGGTACCACCATCGGCAGTGTAAAGATTACACATGTTTTAATTTTATATGTAACGCGACTTGAAAGTTTCTGGAACCTCTTAACTGCGCCTTCAAATTTAATTTTTTATCATTGAATCTCAGTTTTTAGAAACTAATATCATCAAACAAAGAATTTTCACGATTTTAGAAATGCATTTGGGATTATAGCTCCAGAGTATATGCCATTCCACGAACTTTACAATAATCTTACTGACTGCCAAACATCGATCTTAATTTTTAAAGATTACCTTTAACCTTTTATCAAACATTGTTCTTTATTTCTTCATAAAATTAATGCCTATTGATGCAAGTCACCTTCATGTTGCTACATTCTGAGGATTGCTCGTTAACTGTCATTTCAAATTAACTTGTTTACATGGTATTTTACAAGTTATTCTCAATATACAACATATAGGGGTCAAGATAGATCATGGTCTCGTTCTCAGATGAATCTTAAGGCTATGCATTGCGACTTTACTGACAAACATTAGGATTCCGATAGATAACGTCAATTTTAGAATTGTTCGGTAGGATGAAGGAGTACTAAGAGTATTATCAGTTAATCACTTCAGAGTTATACTTTTTTAGACATCTGAGGCAATTTTAGTTCATTTACAAAATAAATCTATACAAGACAGAATTTATGTTAAGATTTAAATAAAGTTAAATATTAAGCTATGCTACAGTTATAGAAAAATTTTAAATAGTAATTAGGTTTTGTAAAATAATGAAAAACTAGATCGTCGTTCGATCAATACTAGACTTTTCTCTAATAACTCCAGCGTTATCTTTAAAAATTTACCTACCAAGGGTGGAACCCAAAGGGAAATTGTGGAACAAGGTTTGAAATTTTAAAAAGTTCATACCTTCAAAGGTATATAAAAACGATCAACACATCTCTAGATTCTCGAGGACTAAAACACATTTCATTTGAAATCCAACCAAAAATATGTCGAGCTTAAAAATGACACGCTTCTTAAGAATTTACAACTCTTACAATTAATCCTTAAATTTGTGGTTTTATGTTAATTTCATTTGAGAACGTTGAGAGATTTCTGCTCTTGAGTATACAATTCATGAGTCAACTTTTTTATTTTACATCCCAAAATATACAGCACTGAAACTATAAATTTTTACAGAGTAAAGCACTATATTGTAAGATAAAACATTTTTTACACAACAATCTATGCCTGTACATAGGTCATTTATGAGAAACATCGCCCCATTCGAAGTATCATAAAATTTATTACCTTTGAAACACAACTAATGCTAATTGTCCAACAAATATCTGAAAATAATATTTTGGTATAATATTACAAATCTTATATTTACAAAAAATTCATTACGTTTTATTCATTTACCTCTATTCAAGATAAGAAAAGAACAGATAAAATGGCATAGATACAAAATAGTTTGATTTAAATATTGCAAATAACAATTAAATATTTGCTTTCGTAAGTAGTAAATGTATAATACCATCTAAGAACGAAGAGATGTAATTTCCAAGTTTGTGAAAATTTTAAACATTCGAAGACGATAAGACAGTATATTTTTCAGTTGTCACCGTAACAAAAATGAATCATCAATGTTTGAAAGGAACATTTATTACGACAACAGATAAAACGAGTTTCACAGAAATTATCCTTGTAAAACACAATCTAAAATGATATTTTAAAATTTTGATAAAATACTATGAATTAATAAAATTAAATAGAGGGGTTCTTCACAGAATGCCAAGGCTGATTTGGCCTATTTTATTATCTATTTAGTTATAAAGAAGAGTTCAAGTTGTGAAAAGCTGGGTGGAAAGGATTCTGACAGCTAAATTGATGAAAGTTTATTTTGTGGGAAAAGAAATTATTCCTTTGGTCGACTTTTGCTCAGCTATTCTAATTCTGAGACCGCGACAGATAGACAAAGAGGAAAAAAAGGATGAGTGGGATCTGATAAATGTCGCTTGATTGTTGAAGTAAATAAATAAAAATCGACTTTTTCATATTGAGAAAAGGAACAAAGAAACACTTGCATGTTATTTTGGTGAATGTTGCACCTCACATAAATCGCGTCTGATGGTTGGCAGGCAATAAAATAAACTTTCAGAATTTAGGTATTAAACGCTATGACGTTATTAAAAAAAGAAAACTTGATTAAATCCTTAGAATGGAGCCAACACAGAAAGAACTGAGGACGAATGAACACATGTAAAATTATTCATCAATAAATTTAGAAAAGGAACAATCGTAAAATTATAATAATAAAATCTTTTTGAATTTCTTTTCAGAAAATTTTTTAAAAGGAACGGTAACAAAATTTACAATATGTTAATTTTATTATATCCTAATTATTTCAATTGATATTTTTATTTCTTGATGATCGTACTCCAGAAAGACTTAAAATCTAGGTTAACCAACTGCCGTTCAATTTGAGGATTTGAACAATTGTAGTTCCTAAAACCAAGAGGTAAACTATTATACGTATAAATTAGAAGGTTAGGCTGTCCGTTTCGCAAACATATAATTCAGTATATTGCGACCACGAACCCTTGAAGTGGTTTTTGAGCAATAAAAAGGGAGAAGGTTGAGTCGGTTGGTGGATTACTCAGATATCAAATCGACACAGTCATGAATCATCGACTAAACCGACATTATAAAAACGTTATAATTAATCGACAGAAAATCAGACGATTTCAGCTTGATAAAAGTGAAGAAATTTTCGCAGAATAAGCCTCAATGTGAAATGGATAACCTTGATTTTAGGAATATCGGATAAATTTAGAAAGATTATTCACAAAATAAATCTAATCAAAATACTGCTGCATAGATGATACAAAGATGAAATATCCAGCCAAAGTTTATTCTTACCGGAGAGAATAATAAATAAACTTGTTTGAATACTGTCATGGCATACCATTAAGGGAGCCACTTCTCAACTTGAAAAACCTTTGATAAATTAAGAAAATTATCCTAATTACCATACATGTGGAAAGATGAGTTTAATTACTTTCAATCATGTAAAAACTGCAAGGAAACCGACTCGAAATCTTTAAAAACAGCTAATGCATATCTTGTTAAAGATCCATCTGACGTTTTGTCGATCGATTCTCAGGAAACACCCAAAAAGATAATTTCTGCACATTCCCATAACACATGACTTATCCACAAAACTGATGAAGATATCACATCTCAAAGGTAAGACAGAAAACTTAATAGAATAAATTAAAGTATATCATAATTTTTAAATTTCTAGAGTTATTCATTCAGACCAATGTGGAAAATTCGAATCTTAAGTATTCAAGAGAAATAGAACAACCCCATACCATCATCAAGATAGTTGGTATGTTGAAATAACTTGCATAAACATCCATACAATAATATGAAATTATACTGAAAACCCACAAAGAGAACCATTAATTCCAGAAGTTAGACATCATATGATACAAATACTTTAAAAAGAAAACTTTCACCCTACAAAGCCATCATTGAAGACGAAACTGCGAAATAAACTCATTTAGATATAATAAATAGGAAACGACGATCTGACAAATAAAGGGTTAGCAAATTATTAATCTTCAAGATATATGTGTTAAAATCTTGGGTGAGTTAGCAGAGTAATCAGGATTTATAAACAAGATTTCTACAAAATGAATAATAAAGAACACGAGTTCATTTTCGGACAAAATTTACTTAAAAGATTCAAGCTAGAAAACAAAATCTAATCTATTTTGAAAAGTATAAAGATAAGGAAATCGAAAAACTCTGAAATAGTCAACAAATCAAATGAGAAAAACTCCAAACGGAGATGAATCCTCCGTGCTTGGATTAATTATTTCGTAATTAATCGTAATATTATTTAACAATTACACATAATAAGCACTATCCGTATTAATACCAATATTTTGGGGTCAAATGTGAAACAAACGATGGCTCACGTGTCGACTTGCTTGAAAATTATCCATGGCAGAACATAAACCCTTTAAATCGATAAAATTATACAAAACGAATCAACATGAGGCTTAAAAGAAAATATTTAAATGTTTATGTAGATGTTCAAAACCATCACGAGGATTTTTTATGATTGTATTGCCGGGGGAGATTGGGCGTGTGGCAGAATTAGTTTAGTAAATATACAAATTTTTATGCAGATACAATTCATAAATTGTCCCAATTTTATACAAATTGATAATGAATTTTTTTCGAATAATATATTGTTGAAGCCAAACGAAAATTAATGATTAAAAGAGCGCGTTTTACCCTTGCTAAAACCTTTTGAATATATTTGCGCTCTTCTCAACCTAAAAGATAAAATGTATTCTTTTTTGATTTCACGAAATTATAAATCAATGAAATTAAGGTTAAAGTTGCATAAAGTAACCACAGATTTCAATTTAAAATGTTTTTTGTTGCTTTCATATTAATCTCACTTTCTAAAACATCAATATTTAATTCTTTTATAATTGTTTGTGTGTATCATTATATTTTTATAGGTTTCATAAAATCAAAATTTGAGAAACCGATTTCTCATTAATTGATTTTCTATATCTGTTCGACACGACTGAGAGAGGTTTATTTCTTCTTAGTAAGTTAAATTAGCAGAAAAGTGAAACTATAATGAGGAAGAACCGTAGTTGATCATTATGCTAAATTTAAAAAATTTAATTTTATTTTAAAAATTAACAATACTTCTCTTAACATGGAAGAAACCTCGAAATATTAAATAAACAAAATTGATTATCAAAGCAGTGAGTGACACCAACTGATCAAAAAATAGTGAGCAGTTTTAATACTTGAAAGCGCACATAAAATTCTCATATAAAATGGGCGATCCTATGTAAGGAATTCAGGTTGTTATACATATCAATAGAATTCTCACAAACTCATAATTTTTGTCCCAGATATATTTCAAATCAGTCCTTTCTAAATGAAAGATAATCTTATAGTTGAAGTTGAATGAAACATTCTCAATGATCAATGTCAAAATTATTTTATTTATTGAAATTTATACAAATATCTTCATTCATATTTATGGCGAAAAAGTTAGAAAATATCGAAAATGTTATTTAAACATTTATAAGGTTGAAAGAAAACTAATCAGACTAGTAAGCACGAATAAAAGAAATTAACTTGTAGTATCAAGTAAAATTCATCTTTCATTTTCAAATTCTAGCCATATTTTATAATTTGGTTGTTTAAGGAGATTTAATATTTAAAAAGTTGGCTGTTAGCAACTCGAAAAATATAATCTGAAAATTATTATCCGATCTTATTTCTGAGATTTTTTGTCGTATTTTGGTTTCATAGAGGACCACAAATAGAATTTGCAAAATTTGCTAGATATGTAAAATATACAAAAAAAACCACGAACCGCAGCATTCATATCTATATGTATATAAAACGATAATAGTTAATTGAAAATCGAAGCAAATACATAAAACCGTTTATATGGTTGAAGTACACTAATTTACTTTTTTTTACCAAAAATATGAATTTTACAAAAAGAAAAAAATTTTAATCATATTATTAGGGAGAATTTTTTTATTTTCATACCTCATTACATTATGAAGCTTTTGTATATCATGTAGCATTAACTAATGACGCTTGCGCGATAAGCCAATTTTATTAATGGATATCAAAAATCTAGAAAAATATCTTCACTGAACTATTATGATAAAAAATTTTTTTGAGATATCCAAAAATCTCTCACTTTTTCCTATCTTATTAATCTCAGGTTTCGATTCCGAAATCTGATTCTACAATTTTTAAAACTTGATTTTATTTTAATTTCTATTTCATCTTTGGAATTTGAAACATTTTTGAGTTAAAATTTGATAAGATTGCAAATCGATGTTTAATTTCGAAGTTTTCTACTTTCATCCAGTCAAAAAAGTTTTGATAACAAAATTTATCGAAACAGTCTGAATGGTGGTATATTTCTATTTTTAAATTTTTCTAACAATTTTATGTTATCTAACCTTTCCGAAGCTGTTGTATCATTAAAATAAAATATCGTCGAGAATACATCAATGAAATCAATATTTATATATTTGATTAAATTTTAGAATATTTCATTATTCTTGGTTGTACCACTTTGACACATTTCATTAAATTTGAACTAATATATTTTCCCTTACATCAGGTAGATAGCTTACACCATTCTCACTTTTCTTTGTTAAGCATATTGAAATAGAGTATCAAAGCTATAAAAAATTTAAATAAATATTTTATCATTGTTGGAAAAATAATGGAACATCTAAAAATCTTTCCTTATAAAGCGGCCCTGCCTAACCAACACACAATTATTCAACAAAGTTTTAGATAAACAAATTAGATCTTTTAAATGTTTTTGAATTGTATTAAATTAACGCCATCCGCAACTCTAAATTTTATTTCTAGTTAATTTCATTCAATATCTCATTTAAATTGATATTTCTAGATGATAAACACTATATCTTTTATTCGATATATTCAATTAAATCAAAGTAAAAGACGAGTACGATTTAATAAACAAAAATAAACAAGATCTTTTAGGGTTAAAGTCATATTTGGACAACAGCTTGCGGCGATAAAATAATTTTATTGAAATCGCTTCCAAAATTATGAAATTCATCGATAATACCTTCAAATACAGATATACCTCCAATTTTTTCCGATATTCAAATATTTAGTTGAACTTCAAGCATTTTCTACATTTTTCGGAAACGAACGATAATTTATCATCTAGTATCCAGCATAATACCGATTGATTCATGAGTTTGAATTTAAAATCGTAAGTTTATATTTAAAAATTTCAATCAAAAATGTTCTCACTTGTTTTTTAAACCTTATTTTTAATTGTAGCACTGTTGAGCTGTTTTCTTAAATTCTTTTAATAGTTCATTTAATGTAACGTAAGAAACTTGAAGATTTTAATATTCGATAATTGTTAACTTGTAATAACTCGCCCTCAAGATAGGTTTGAATGTATCGGCAGTTAAGTTCGAGAATTTACAAACTTATTTAAAACGGTTTTCATGATTTTCACCAATATTGTTGATGCATTCGATTAACTTTCATTTTGTTGTTAATGTTTAGAAATCAATTATAACCTCTCTTAAGTATTTCGTTCAAATTTCTCAAAAGATGGTGTGCAAATGATTATTTTTTAAATAATCGGCAGCCACTTTAGTTTAAATATTTCCCAAATTAATAATCTACAGTTTCTGTTGATAACAAATCGCGATCTATGAGAGTATATTTTGTTTTAGGTTAAATTTAGAATTTTAATTTTGAATCAAAATTGTGATGTTTTTAAATAGTTAATACTGTTCTATTTAAATGCGAAGAATTTCAGAGATGCACGAGTACACTGCCAAAACCAGCGAATTAAGGAAGAATGTATTTTGTTAATACATTTTTTTGAAAAATAATAGCTATTAATGGGCTCTTGGGATATGTGTTATAAATGTTCAACAACCATCAAACATCAACCTTTTAAATGAAAAATTTTTTCTAGATACATCTGTAATCTCAATTATATTTTCTACATACAATTTTGTCATCAATGCAGTAAATTTCATTTTTTAGTGATAATAATTTTTAGCGCGCCATTGAATTTTCTAGTGTACATATTTGCCATCCATGACATATTTAAGATAATTAAATAAGTTTCGAAAAATTATTGGCGTAAAATCTAATTTTAACCTTCTTGGAAATATAAGTGTGTCTTATAATTGAAAAAACTGATTCTATACTTTTTTAAAGCATTATATGACAGAATAGTAAACCTAAAACAAACTATTCACCCACGCTTTCATTGAAATCTCTTCGTTTGTGAAGTGTGAAAGGAAATTTCCATCAAAAATAAAAGAATTTTCGAAAGTACAAGAAAATTACAAATACGAATGAAATTTAAGAATTGAGGCTTTAAATAAATTTAATTCGCATCTCTTTGTTATACCTCCGAAAACCAAAGAAGTTACAAAAAATAGTGGTGTTAGGAAATATATAATAAAGTGAATTCGTGAGAAGCCATCCTTTAAAATATACTCGTCCTAAAAATAATGGCTACTTCTGTCAATTTTATTTTATATTTTCAGATAAACACGATCATCCTTTAACGGTAAGTAACTGCATACATTCGCCAAAGGTTAAATATATACCACAATCCTCTCAAATTCTATATTATCCTAATTATTCAAAAACATTTCACCTATATCTTAAATTATAAATTGATAAAAACTAAATTACTTTTCTCGAACTGAGAATTGACAGAAAAATAAAAAAAATAATAAGTTTTTTTGTTGAGGCGATAACGATTCAACCCTTAATAAATAAAATACAAGGATATTCGATTTCACGAGGCGGCGCATTTTAAAGTTAAAATAAACAGCTCGCGGACTTGTGCGAAATACATGAAAATCCAGCAGCAGTGTAAACCGTTTTTAAGGCAAAATGAAATTCAAGTGTTTTCATCTGTTTTTGAAGATCAATACGTAATTCATCATATAAACCAATTAAAATATATTAAAATGTAAATATTTGGCATTCGTTCGTTGTATGTTATTTATGAGAAATTTTTCATCTAAATTATTTCTTAGCGAGTTTCTTGAAATTTAAAAATTCGCACGGTCATACTTCATTAAATGATCCAATAAGAAGTGAGAATGCGTTTAAAAATTTTCTGAAATGGATCACTTCAGTTTCCCGGAGTTTTGATTCAAATCGATCAAAAAATAAAGAGTGATATCTTGTGAATTTTTACTGAAATTCATCCTCGAAAATTATTCCATGTACGATGAGCAGCAATAATTGAGGACGTTAGTTGTCAACTTTTATCCTAAGACATGAAATATAACACAATCAGCGTGATTTCATAAATTTAATGAACCTCAAAAAGAAATACACAAGAAGCTTTTGGTTTCCATCCTACAAAATATTTCATTTACAAATCTAAATTTATCATGCTCACAGTCCTGCATCGATAGAAAAAAAATTGGCTCGTTTCTTATTTTTTACCCACTGTTTTCTTCTTGAGATAATTCCTTAAATAGATATTTGGTTTTTTTATTTTCCTATAAATCGATCATATCTTATCATGCAAAATCGAACTCTGTGATTTAAAAAGTTCCCAATGATTGTAATTTTTCATTCATTTAAGTATTTAAGCATGATAAAGAGTAAGCTTTAATTATGAAGTATGCTGCAAAAGCAACTTTTGATGCCCCGTTGTCCTCAAATATAGTTCGTGTTAACTGTACATTTTAAAATATGAAAATATATATCAATAATTTGGTTGAATTCACATCAGTTGAAAAGATATTAATATTTTTTATTTTTTTGAATCAGCACATAAACTAATTTTTGAAGTAAATTACAAAAGCGATTAACATTGTCGGAAAACATTTTGATTAGCAGGACAAAAGTTGATAAGGTGAAATATTTTGTGAAGTTGTATTAT
This sequence comes from Neodontobutis hainanensis, assembly GCA_024349245.1. NCBI lineage: Eukaryota > Metazoa > Chordata > Actinopteri > Gobiiformes > Odontobutidae > Neodontobutis > Neodontobutis hainanensis. The sequence goes on along the minus strand of JALDNG010000470.1, from coordinate 6,201 downwards.
TTCCAGTCAATCTCAACATTTTTAAAGTAATATCTTCTTAATTAAATAAAACAGATGTTTAATAATAATAAAAATTTTATTTTATTTTTTCATCGAATAAAATAACTTTTTGTTTGTTGAATAATTTTTCTCAAATTGTAACAATGAGAAAAATCAAATATAATTTAACTTCCGAATCATTTTGCGCCCGCCCACTAATCCGCAATAAACATTTCAAAGTGCACGAATGAATAAAAATTTTTATAAACCAGGTCAAATAATGTTCATAGAATAAAATCTCAATGGAAAAACCTTGACCTTATTAGTTTTGTCGTGTTAAAGACAAACGAAAGAGCCTGCCCATCTAATATTTAAGGTAATTTATTCAGTTTGATTATTCACAAAAATATGAAACTTAACTTGCTAATCTGGGTTACGTTTTTGAAAAACAATAAAGATTTTATTCAATTTACAATTGTTTTTAACGGGGATGGAACAACTTTACTCTGGTTTCTAAACATTCAAAGGTATATGTGATGTATGTATTAATCGTAACAAATCGTATTTAGTCGTAATCATTATTGTTTCATACATAGTAATTGGTGACTAGTTGTTAAAATGCTTTCAAAATTCGAAGAATTTGATTTAGAAAGTGACTGGAATGAATATTTTGAAAGATTGAAATATTCACCAGAATTAATAAAATTGAAGTGAAGAATATAACTGATCTCTTTTTAGGAGTCGTTGGTGGTAACCTATAGTATTATTAAAACTCTGAAAAAGAGAGGAAGTCCGGCTACCATCGATATATCCAAGATTAAAATATTACTCGACGGATATTTCGCCCCGACGAACTTGGTTATCTCCCAGAGATATAACTTTATGAATATTAGCACAAATGAAGAGGAACTGCTCAAGGTTTATGGATTACGTCTCCAAAAGGCAAGCGAAAAATGCCAGTTTGGATCATTTCAAGATGATGCACTCATAGACAAATTTATTCATGGGCTGTAAAATTGTTTTAAAAACATAAGGCTGAGTTTATTGGAGGAAAGAGAACTTGATTTCAAAACGGCAGTCAAAAAGGGAGTTCAAATCGAATTAACAGAAAAGAAGCGGTAAATATGGAGAGGGTTGTCACGGTAAACGAGGTCAAGAGATTCAAGCGCTAAAATCAAAGGCCAATACATTGCAAGCAATGTGGGAAATAGAATCACATAGATGAGCGATGCTTTTTAAAGAGATCAAAATGTCATTCATGTCGAAAGATGGGCCATATCAAAGCCGTTTTCCAAGCAATTAAATCGGACATAGGATCAGTTATAAACGAAACCAATCATTCAAATAATAATGTTTCTCCGTTCTATTCTTCTGTTCAGATTAATAATGTCCCAATAAAACTCGAAATTGATACAGGCTCACCGGTTACAATCCTGATACTGAGTGATTTCGAACGAATTAAAGCACCTCTTAAACCAAAAACAGAGAGATTCCGAAGCTACAGTGGTCATCTAATTTACCCTCTCGGAGCGGCCAAGGTGAACGTAACCTTGAATGATTTAAAGCAAAATTTGAAACTATATGTCTGTGACAATAGCACAAGTCAAATGGGCCGTGATTGGATTAAAGAATTGAGCGCGGAAGGCACTTTGAAAATTCTTCACCTCTCAATCGAGGAAAAATAGAGTATATTCAACAAAAATACAGCTATGTGTTTTCAAATGGAGTGGACATACTAAAAAACATTAAAGCCAACATAATTCTCAAATCGGAAGCACGTCCTCACTTCTGCAAAGCAAGGCCGGTATCACTTTTAAAAAGGCGACAAATCGAAGTTGCGCTCATAGAAATGAAAAAAAGGACATACTTGAAAGGACCCATTTTAGCTATTGGGTTCACCGATCGTGTGTCCATATAAGAAAAATGGAAAACTCGGAGTGTGCGCTAATTTTTCAACCGGTCTATACGCCAGTGTTGCAGTCGACCGATACCCTCTACCCCAACTCAAGACATACTGTCGCGGCTGACCGGAGAGAAACTGTTCTCTGTCATTGATTTGGTTTCAGCCTACTGGCAAATTGAACTTAATTATGAATGCCGTCATTTCACGACAATCAATACACACAAGGGTCTTACAGGTTTAAACGTTTACCCTTTGGACTGGCATCAGCGCCAGCTATCTGTAGGGAACCAAAGAAAATATCCTTAAAGATATCGAGATGACAGCTGTCTATTTAGATGATATCATTGTGACGGATCGAACGCATAAGGAGCACCAAGAAAAGCTAGAAGACGTCATGATGCGCAAAAAAGACATTGGATTAAAGGTTAAATTGTCAAAGTAAAGATTTTTTCAAAAGTCAGTGCAATATTGCAGTTATATTATATCACTACATGGCCTCTCGATGGCTCAGAAGAAGATAGAAGCAAGAAGAAATATATCACCTAAAAGTATCCAAGAAGTAAAAAGTTTTTTCGGACTTATCAATAAGAATCTTACATATTTTCAGAATTTATAGACAGTTTTGGCACCTCTTTACGATATTCAAGTGAAGCGGCAGGCATTTAAATGGAACGAAGAGCAAGAGCAAAGCTTTAAAAATGCCAAAAACAAATTAGAGGAGAATATTTTTTGGCACATTTTGATTCAACACTTCCGATTGTGCTTGTGACCGATGCATCGTCGAAGGGATTAGAAGCAGCAATCGTACACGTATCGGATGACAGACAAGTGAAGCCTTTTACGTATGCATCTAGAACATTAAATGCGAGCGAGAGAAATAACTCAGTTATTGAAAGAGAGGCCCTTGCTGTATGGTGGGCGATTACAAATTTTTTCCTTATTTGGATGGAGTCCCTTTCAAAATACTAACAGACCATAAACCGCTTGTCTGAATATTTGGTAACAAAAAAGGTTTCCCACAAACTATATCTTCAAGAATGATGAAATGGGTCATTTCCTTATCTGGAATGAATTTTACAATTATGTAACAGAGACGGTAAATCCAACACTATAGCCGACGCTTTGTGTAGACTGCCTACCAACAGAGATAGAATAAATGATCGCGGAAGTTGAGACTATAAATCAAATATGAACAACATAACTTGCGTAATGGGGGAAACTCTTTGAGAAGAAACACAAAATAACAATACATTGAACAAAGTTTATGATTTCATCATTAATGGTTGGCCGAATAGGAAATTTGATAAGAATATTCAAGCTTTTTACCGAAGAAGAGACGAGCTGTCAACCGTAGATGGAACGCTCGTCATGTAAAATAAACTTGTAATACCTCAAAAATTAAAAATGATATTCCTGAATCGAATGCATGAAGGTTACCTAGGAATTATATAAAACTAAATCAATTACTCGAACGTACCTATGGTGACCAGGTATGGACTCGGATATCGAAAATATGATATCAAGCTGTGCGAAGTGTCAATTAGAGAACCGTAAATTTCCCAAGAAATCGGAAAATATTAAGTGGCCAGCCACATCATTTCCCATGGAACGAGTACACGTTGACGTTTTTGGGTCCATTCGTGGGCAAAATGATTTTGGTAATGATTGATAACTTTTCAAATGGCCTGAAGCCATCATCATGGATAGGACGTAGACAGAAGAAACAACGAAAGTTCTCTCTGAGATGTTTAGCAGGTTGAGAATTCCAAAGAAAATTGTGTCAGATAACGGTCCTCAGTTTACCTCTCAAATATTTAAACATGATTCAAAGGTGAAAAATATTGACCAAGTAACATCAGCACAGTATTACCCCCAAACCAACGGTCTTGTGGAAAACTTTGTCCAAACCCTAAAAGGATCACTAGGAAAAGTTATCAGCCATGACATTCATCCTCAACTTATGAAATTCTAACTAAGTTACAGATTAGCGTCCCATAGTACCACAAACAGACCACCAGCTTTATTAATGTTTGGAAGACGTCTAAGATCATGGATGGATAACTTAAATTCCCCTGACCAAACCATAGGTAGTTATTTCTCTAAGTTTAAAGAAAATGAGATGGTTCTCACTTGGGTTTATGGGAAGAAGGAAAATGGATTGAAGGAACAATATCGAAAGTTTTGGGACAGCTACACTATCTTGTAAAATTCGCTTTTGGTACGATTAAAAGACACCCTGATCAAATTTTAAAATCGAAAAGGAAAACACAGGAAAATGGAGAAATAACAACTCCTCCTAAATAATACAGGATTTGCCTTGTCCTCCCAGAGTCAGTCTAGAAACAAACGGGTCAATCTTTCATGAACAAGAAGAGTCCATCTCTGACAGAGATCAAACCGATGTGAGCTATATACCTTCCGGGGATGAACCATTTGAAAATACAGGCCCTATAAGACGGTCAAGCTGTTTAGCAGAAAGATCTGGGAACGTCCAAACATAACGATGGTGGTGTGATGTATGTACTAATCGTTAAGAATCGTATTTAGTCGTAATCATTATTGTTTTCATACGTAGCAATAAAGAATATTGTTTCGTAGAAATGAATAGTTTTAGCGAGAAGAAAATTCCTTGACATCAAAGGAAACGTGGCGGTTTTAGTCTAATCAAGTAATAAAAGTTCTTCTCAAAATAAGTTTCGACGATTTATCCATTCTGGTCTTGTAACTCAACCGTATTGATCATAGTTGAGGATTTTACCCATGAAAAAGTAAGTTTTATTGAAGAATAATATTTTTTTAATATCAATAAATTAAACTATTAATATGTTTCATTCCGTGTTAATGAACGTGAATTAGTTGGAAAAGCAGGTTTGAAATGGTTGAACAAGTCATACAAAAAGATTCTGGGTGAAAAATAACAAAACATAAATCTTAATGAAACCAAACCACAGAATTACTCAGTTAAATCCACTTTCAGAAATAATAGTTTTTAAATCTTTAATGTACAACTTGTTCTCTCGTCGAATAATTTTAAGAAGTAACGATTTTTCAAATACTAATTCTCGGTTTTGACTTTCCTCAACGCCTAAAGTATATAGGATTGTGGAAAACTATCCGTCGAAAAATCTGCCAGGTTAAATCTCTTCGCAGCTCAGGAGTTAAAGCTGTTTGAACATTTCAAAATGAAGTTAAGTGTGTACGTTCACCTGAATCGCTATCGAAGTGATAATTAACCATCCGACTCTTCATATCAGAAGGTAGAGCCATCACCAAACACCATAGACCTAAAAGTTGAAAGAGAGTGAGCTTTGTATAAATTTTTAAACTGTCAAACCATTACTCCTCGATCAACTCTCTTATAAAAATTTCTCTAGAATTGACTGTAAATTTAATGAAAAATAAAAATATCAAAATCGTGGCTTAATATTTAATTCGAAAATACCACCTAGTCACATAATTCTGAAAGATATAATGTTTGTTACTGATGCTAATTGCACTAAGTGAACCAAGAGGGCTGACAAAACATATTGCAATCATACTTGAACGTTTCTCTGTTTATGTTTCTTTCTCAAATTCATGTTGGTAAATAATTTTACGCGCATTTTGAGGTTCCTCCATAACTGATTTTTGACCAATATATAAAAATGTAAGTTGATGGTTTATTTTTAATACCCAGGGCGACTATATGTGAAGCAGTCAAAGACGTTATTTTCAGTCTAAATAAGTTCAGCTTAACTGTGAATATATTGAACGATGCCTTTCATTCTCGTAAAATTTATAACTTAGTCATGGTCAACTTGAAAGGCGTAATGGCGCAAATAATGATGTAACATCAATAAATGCAGCTTCCGTCATTGTATATTTAATCGGAACCCACTGCATCAACATTGGTGGTTTCAGAGAAACGACTCTCATACAACCAGATATAAATGACTAAAATGGAATTTCTCTCAGCTCATAGATATGCATCTCGTGAAGAAGATGAGGAAATCGAATTTTATTATTCTTCCTGCTAAAGTCCTCCTACATAAAATCTGAAAGCCTTTTAATATCAAAATCTTGAACACGTGATTGTTATAGAGAAAAATTTATTTGTTTTCTGAGGGAGTACAAATTATTATAATATTTCAATTGAGAATTCCTGTCTAATTAATAAGAGACCTCAATTTATTGTCAAAATTTAAACCAAACTATACGATATAATCATTACTTTAAAACGGGTTACCTTAATTTATATCACGAAATTGTGACAATTCGCAGCTTTTATTTCACGTCTGAACTTTCACCATCGCAGACGGTCTCAAAAGTTATTTAGAGAA